>JAGFNQ010005667.1:168539-364064 GCA_024364735.1 Boesenbergia rotunda
CTCAAACAGTGTCATCTGTATCGTCGAATGAAGGCCGTTGTTGTAGGCGAACTCCACCAAGTGCAACTGGTCCTCTCAACTGCCCCCAAAGTTCCATCACACATGAGCGCAGCAAGCCCTCTAGAACCTAAACGGTATGCTCGGACTGCCATCTGTCAATAGACGAACAACTAAACCGAATCACACTATGCGCCTTGTAGCTCGTAGGAAGCTCCTACCGGATTCCAGAGAAATCCCTAAAATCTAGTAGTCTTCCTATCGTATATCTCTACCAAGTGATCCATCGAGTCCATCCTACGGATCGAAGGAAAATGCATAGATTTGGTTAATCGTTCAATGATCACCCAAATCGACTCGTGTTGCCTCTATAAACCAACGTATTAGGCTTTCTCTCGTAGGGAATTCTTCGAGAGTAAGACCGCTAGTCTCTGACGCTCCCTGTGGGTTATGAGCCCACCACGCTACCACTGCGTCAATCGACGTATCAATCGTCTGAATACGAAGACTCTCAATGTCCTTTTCCATGTCGTTCCGCTAACAGAAACGTTTCGAATCCCTGTACACTCGGGTACATCCTGAGGATATCGTAAAACTAGGTCAATGCGCCACCGAAGTAAATTCTCCGGAACCGGAAGTAATCTCAAGACCGCACCACCTATTACGGAATAAACTGTTCCGCATACACCACGAGGACCCCTACGTCCGATGCCCTAAGGCTACTCTACCTCGAACACACCGAGGGTAATAATCTCTAACCAGAGCACACCTAATCTGATCGACAAAAGTGTCCAATCATCCAAAGGTAACAACATGCTCATATACCCAGTCAAGAATACATCCGGATGTTGTCTACGAATAGTAACGGCTCATCCCAACCTCCTAAGGCACCAGACTCGAGCAATCCACGTGGTGGCCAGATCATCGGTATGCCCGTACAACATACCGAGGGCATAATTGATCGAGGGATCATCGTCTAACCATCAGCTACAACCGAACAACTAATCAACATCATCCCTATCAAGGGTGCTCACCCTAGGATCACTTGTGCCACATCTATAATCTGATCGTCCGAATACACAAGAAACTGTGCAGATTGGGTTAATCGCTTAACGATCACCCAATTCACATCAAGCCCTCTCCGAGTCCTAAGTCCATGACAAGATCCTTAATACCGGTTCTTATTTCCAACCATAAATTGGAATCGTCTAGTATAACCCCGCGAGTCTCTAAGATTCAACCTTCATCTATTAACATATCAAATACCCAACCACAACATCCGCGATATCCTCCCTAATATCGGTCCACCAACGGAAATGCCTACGGTCTCTGTATCTTCGGTATTACCTGCAAAACACACAAACCAAGAACGGTGAGCCTCACTTGCCTCATAGGTGAGATAATCAGTGAAGCTCTTCCATAAATAGGTCAGAAAATTTTCAAACCATAGAAAACGCTGGTACACTCTTTCGGACATACGTCCGAAAATTCTCGGACTACGAGAACATTCCAGAGCCCAGGGGTACCACTGTCCTCAGTACGGCCCAGTGACAATAGGAATGTCTAACGTTCACATGCCCGAACCTCTGGGCCCGAGACGAGGAGGTAACTGGAATCTCGTCGTCTCTGGTGCCAATAAATCACCACATGGACTGGTTTGGGGGTCAACTAGTAACCACTCTCACTTGGCAACCAATAGTCTATCCCTCAGAGACCGTCCTCTATAACCTACACTAGCTACAGTCAAATTTCATCGGTGTCACGCTGCTAACATACATTCCACCGCATCCCAGCGGATCCAGCTTCTCTATGTGCTATCGAGAATATCCAACACGTACGACCTGTCTATGAGTCATGACACCCCATAGACTATAATAGCGTAAGACGAGTCGACTAACCGTCTTCTCGTAACCCAATATACTCCAACTCCGTCCCCGAAAGCATATAGAGACACTGTCTCTTAGGAGTATCTCAAAATAGTCGGGAAATAATTATTTATTTCCCGAATATCATCCTTAGTATTTTTCACCCCAAAGGAGACTCGGTCTCGTAAGTGATTCGCCTCAGTGCAAATCAGAACTCCAAAGGTATCTTCTTGGTTATCCAACCAAGTACGAGCGGTAGTCTCGTAAGGGCCAAGCAACTAGCCCGACACACCTTCGGATCGGTACAAATCACATCTGACTATATCCTTCTTGGTTAACTAACCAAGCATAATGAATCTGAGCTCAAAAGTCTCACGGGAATAAGATATCTCTATCCTCTATCAACTGACATGATAAACAACCAATACCATCTCTGCTGCATCACAACAGATCATGTACTCCAGATATGTCATCTAGGATATCAATCCATAACTGAGACTCCATGACCGAAAGTAAGTTGACCTTGTACCGATCGAGTCAACTATGATATACAACCACCAATGGGTTGTTGTCTGATTCGACCCTAAGTCCCCGACTCATCAGTCGACACTATCGGAGAATCAACCTTCTCTGCTATACGTATGACACCACCACGGACAGATGCAATAACGCACTGGCAACAACTATGCTAAGATGCGTCAAGTGCACCTGATAGCAGTGACATGTGTCACTCTCTCGACATGCTCTGACTATCGCTATATCAAGTAGCCAGGAGACAGAACAACCTAGCACAAATGGTTGTTTAACCCAAAAACCCCCTATGCACAATGCAAGAGAAGTCAACGCACCAGGGCTATGCAAGATGCATGAATAGCCAACGCACCTGGGCTATGCGGAATGCATGAACAGCAAACCACCATACACAAGCTCCAATCGATTGTCGTCCGATTATTTCCTTAGTCAACCTTGACCATAATGGTGATTTAGAAAAGCTTGACTAGGTGTCAATCGAGCTACTTCCAAGTCAATGGATACCCACCTAACATTATAGGAATCGATATTCAATCCCTCTCGGGAAATATCCATTCAACCTATCCAAGGTAGAGTATACAAAAGTATCCGTGATACTCGAGATATATATCTACTATGATATACACGAAAATACCACAAAGATATATATCTATGAAAGTCATACTCATATTCCAGTTATATCGATCTTTTACTATCAGTTATAGTATATAGCTAGTACTACACTTCCTGCATCAAATGCAAGTCATGCACTCACTCGTACCCTCTAGGTCACCTAACTCAGCACGAGCGAACCAGAAGTCTAAAACTCCCCAATATAGGAGAAATCATCACTGTATCGATATACAGTCCCAATGTCTCACAATCGATAACAACTGATACTAGTATACAACTGGTATGGGACAGGAATTCTATAACATGAATTCCTTAACCTCCGATAGGTTATTGACAAGTTCGACCCTCGTCTTCCGACCATATATCGGTGCTACTCGAGAATCAACATTCTCTGCATCCTAGACGAGTCGGCAACATGTCAACCAGTCACCTATAATCGACTCCCAACATGGTCGCAAATAAAACGGATCGACTACATGCCTTCCAGCCAAAACATATCTACGAGTACCTACCGGTCAAATATAAATCATATCACCATAAAGAAATCTCTAACCGTACACTAAATAGTAGAAACAAAAGAGGTAAATGAGTCATGACATATACCTCGTGTCACCTGGAGATGTCCCATCGCCGCCATGTCCCAATCACGTCCATCGAGAAAACGACTCCGACTCAAAATCCGAAAACACCCACAAGACCACAAGGTATCTCGCAAACCTGGCTCTGATACCAAAAATTGTCACGCCCCGAGGAGCCGCTCGTCCGATACTGACCGGACAGCTACTCCCTCGTCCCGGCGGACAATTCAGATGACCAGACCCCCCACGACTACCTCAGACTGCTTGTACCGCAGCCTATAGGGCTGGAACAAGCGACTGTATAAATCGAAAACAAAAACGGCAACGAAGCTGCGTACCGGTACGACTTACGACAAACACAAAGCACAAGGCCTCCATGACTCACAAAAGTACCACTATACCATCGTATAAAAGGACACGACCAAACACGAATACAGCAGCGGAAAAGTAAAGTAAAAGAACAGAGAATGGGTACCATCAAGTACCACTACAAGGTAAAAGAAACATCCCGGAGTCATCTCGAAGAGATACGCGAACTGGGACAGGCTGTCGGGCACTCCAGACAATCATCCTGAAATAAAAACAGGGAGCTAACGGGGTGAGTAACAATACTCAGCGAATATCTCATCAGATATACAAGATAGTCTAGCTAGCAATAGAGTAACAGGCTATCGAAATAACACAGGTACATGCAGTGGTAAGCATAACTGGAACAGGGATAAAAACACCATACCAAGGTAGCTGAGTCGTCGAAACTAACATAAGGGTCTCCTGTATGTGCATGTCAAACAAATGCAACATCCAAGTATAACAAGCACGGCAAGTGTTCGCTCACCCTCCTGCGTAGAGCTGTGACTGGCGTCCGTACTCTGCCGCTGCTACTCCTGAGCAACCGAGTAGACGGTATGCTGTCGGTGTAACACCCCTACTCCATGACCTATCCTGGCGATATCCATAATAGCCCCAGGCCAAAACCTATCCTGGCGATATCTATATCCGCCCCAGGCCATCACCTATCCTGGCTATATCAATAACAGCCCCAGGCCAAAACCTATCCTGGCGGTATCTACATCAGCCCCAGGCCATCACCTATCCTGGCTATATCAATAACAGCCCCAGGTCATCTCTGGAGGATATCTCTATCTGAGTGTTAACACCTACCCCATGTATATAAATGGGGGAGAGACCTATCTCTCTCAACTCCTGGTATATGAGCTACTCAAGGAGGGACCTCTGCCTGCTACTACGCTCCGATTCACTAACCCATGAGTGCATGAGCGGAGCAGCATAGAGCACACTACCCATACCCCGTCAACCACTAACCCATGAGTGGCCGTATGGATAGGTCAGAATAACTGTCGACCTGACTCACCCATAAGGGGCCACTGATCGACAGTGATGCACAGTGCACGATGATGCATGACTCTGGTCAAACAGCATTCACTATCTAATCCACCTATATCAACATGATATGCAAGGATCATAAGTAATGCACCATAGCCTAGATCCTAATGGTGTAGATATCACATGCTAGGTATATCCTAAACAGTATCAGCAAAGGTAGAGCAGGTATATAAGGCAATACATTACTCTACCTCTAACATAGCATATCAAGTATATCAGCTATGACAAATCTAAAAGATAAGTCAGAGATACCCGCCTCCAAAATAGGAGTTCGTAAGCTGAGCATTCTCCCGTCCAAAAGAATATCTGCAACGCAGATAGCCGCGGAAATCAATGTCCTGCATCAATACGAAATCACTTAGCTATCTACACAATAGTAAATAACTAATCATTTCCTAGCATCCGGATCAACACAGCCCTCTCTTCATCACTGATCTATGTCATACAACAAATATGAAGAAGAAACAAAAATCAATCCATTACACAAACTGCTCCAAATCGAACAAACCCCCAAGAAACTCATGGCAGAGCTTGTCACAGAACCACAATCTAAACTTCCAAATATACTCCAAGATTTCTCCCACGACAAGAACCCATAAACTGAAACAGGATCAAACACCAAAATCCCCCCAACCGATAGATACAAAATCTACCTCTCAAATAGCTAGAACAATCACCAAACATCACCAAGGCAAATCACAGCAACACGAACGCTAACCGAAACCCTCGGTAGAAGTTGAAACGCCAATCGAAGAAGTCTTACCTCAAGGTCAACCGCAGCCAATCGCCTTGTCCTTCACATGCGAATAATTGCGAAGAACCACCACTGAGTCAAGATAGCCCACCATCCAACCTACAACAATCGAATCACCACCCCTATAGAGTCAAAACATTCATAACCCAGTACCTGCACAAATTTGAATCCCAAACACGACCAAGCAACAGATCCGAACCTTACAACAGATCCTCCTTACCTCAATTTGGAGTTGGCGCAGCAATTCTCTATTCAAATTCGACTTGAACCAAGACCGCTAGAAGCAAAACAATCCCCAGATCAAGTTGGAAATGCACCCACGCGAGCCTCTTTCCCCTTCCTGTGAGCTCGGTAGAACTCCCTTCGCCCATGCTCCAATAGCTGGCTTACTGAAGGTGCGCCGGCGATACTAGCCCACCTAAACACAATCGGAAAGGAAATGATGAGAGATCACCTCGAAACCCACTTGGTAGAGGAAGGTCGGCGAGATTCCAGTACCAAATCTTGCCTCAACCCCTCGATCCCAATTTGTCTCGTCTTGACCACGATGGCATACTAGGATCGGCGAGAACATTGCCACCCTCAGATCTGTCGCTAGGGTTGAGAGATGGAGGAAAGAAGAGTGTCGACGGTTGAATCGTGAGTAAGAGGGAGCGAGAGGGCGAGAGGTCGAAACGGCGGCGATCGTGCGAGGAGGAGAGGGCTCTGATTCGGCTTCGTGAACTCCCGCAGGGAAGGATCTAGGTTTAATTAAAGGGCTGGTCTATTTGCATTAAAGCCCCCACTTCCATCTAATATAACCTATGCCCTTAGTTTATCCCTTTTTACCTTTTAGCCCTCTGAGTTTCTGTATTTTAACACAAATTCATCTAAATGGTGTTCCATGAGTTCTCAATCTAAAGGTGATAAGTCCAAGGAGGGCAAGCAGAACTCAAGAAGGGTTTTCAACACCTCAACAACAGTAATTTTTTTCTGAGTGGGCTAGAAGATTTCTTGAGGTAGAAAATAATTACCAAAATGTTGTTGGAGATATCACAAAAAAAAAAAAATCGAACTAAGATACTATATTTTGAAGGAAAAGTAAATCCCACTTTATTTGTCGATTGGTTTTCAACAATAGAAGAATATTTTGATTGGTACGATATGTTAGATAGCGAAGAGTAAAGTTTGCTCAAATGAAACTAGTGAGTTTAGAAAAAAATGATGGATTGATGTTGATGCAGACATAAGAAGATTAGGGCAACCACCGATCTATTCATGACAAGAGATGAAAGCTACACTATGATAGGAATGTTTGCCAACAAAAGACAAATTATGGGATAACTTATTAGTTTAAAGCAAAATAATATCTTTAGTTGAGTATATGCAAAAGTTTGAAAAATTAAAGATAAGGAGTCATATTGAAGATTTCAGTTAAACTCTTGCAAGATTTAAAGTTAGATTAAGGCATGCAATTAGAAGAGAATTATTCAGACAACCACTTTACAATTTGGAATAAGCTTTCCAAATTGTCTTGGATATAGAGGAGTACATGAGTTATTCATTTGATAAAAGCTTGAAGTTTCAACGAAATAATAAAATGAAACCAACCGACAAGCAATAGGAGGATTCATCAACTCATTTAATTTAGCAAAGTAACCCTCAAACAGATGATCAAATAGAGATAGTCAATAGAAGTTCGGGTGATTTACTTTGCTGCCTAGTTGGAAATCATATTACCACATGGGATCAAATTCTTCCTATTATTGACGCAGTTTACACTAATAATCAAACTCATGTTCGGTATCTTTTTTTATCCAATTTATTGTATTTTTCAGGACTTACACATAAAGAGGATGATTGGTGGAGGACATGAGAGTGATGACCTATACTATTTGCATTCAGTTACACCTGCATGTTCTTGGGTACTCTCAGTAGTTGTGTCTTCTTTGTTGGTACAGAAAGCATTAGACATGAACAGTCAACCCCTAGAGTTTCTATGTTTGACAATATACCAAGGTTTGGTCAGTTCGACCAAGGGTTAAGCCAAACAGGATGATGTTTGCCAGAGTAAAGTCTAGCTAGGATCAGATGACCATTAAAATACCCAGAGAAAGAAGTAAATATGTTTGACAATATACCAAGGATTAAGCCAAATATGACTTGATATTTGGTAGAATAAAGTCTAGTCAGGATTAGATGACTAGCAAAGTGCCTAGGTCTGGTCAGTTTAACCAAGGATAATCCAAACAAGACTTAATGATTGGAAGATAGATATCTAGTCAAGATTAGATGACTAGGAAAGAAGTCCTTGTAAAGCCACCGAAGTTCTGGTTCGGGGAATTGGGTACGAAGATCAGGCTGAGGGTTGAGCGTCAAAGTCTTAGTCGAGGATCGGGCACAAAGACTTGGCTGAGGGTTGGACATTGAAATCCTGGTTGAGGATCGGGCATGAAGACCTGACCGCGGATTGGGTATGAAATCTTGGTGATTGAAGCTGAGTCCTAGTAAGTGAAGCTAGGTGGTGGAAGTCCTGATGAGTGAAGCTGGACATCGAAATCATAATGAGTGAAGCCGGGTCCTAGTGAGTGAAGCTATGTAATGAAACCTTAAGGAGTGGATCTTAGGTGATAAAGTCATGGGGTTTTAACTCCAAGCAAAGCCTAGTAAGTCAGGTAGACTTACAGAACTTAGGCATAGGTTGTTGTTTATCTTGTGTATGCTTATCTCGTAGGAATGTGGAGCTAGAAGCAAGATCGAAAGAGCAAACGTAAGCGAATGTGCCTGAATAGCCTGGTCCAGGCATCTAGAAGCATCCAGGCGATTGGAAGGCTGATCCAGGCACTTGGATGAAGCATCCAGGCACCTAGGAGCTTCCTGGCGCCTAGAATCCAGCCCCTGGGCTATTACTAGGCGCCTGGAAGGTCCCAGGCACTCGGAAAGGGTATACAGGCACCCGGGACCCAATCCACAACTCAGTGATAAGGCTCGACAAGTCCGGATCAGATAAGCTTCGACTTGGAGAGTGCCCGAGAAGGATTCACAAGAGCTTGTATGACCCCTATATAAGGGACCTCGAGCAAAGCATCAAAATGAACTCATTCATCATCCTACTACTCTCTGTCTGCGAAAGAAAAGTGCTAAAGGTGAAGTTCTACGACCAAGGAGGTTGCACGAGGAGTGTGTTGCGCTTCGGACTTCCAGATCGGCCATGTTCGCTATTTTGGTTTGATTTTTATTATATGTTGTAATCATCATTTCTCATACTTTTGCTTGTAGTACTTGAACTTTGAGATGGGTTCTCCTCATTTAGAATGTTCTGGCAGAGAAATCATTAGTGGACTCATGCTGAGTGCATAGACCTTGGATATACTGACTCTGGGGGGTTGGGAACCAAGAAAACCCCACGTGTCCTATATCTTTTACATTCTATCTTTACTTTCTTTATTATTCCACTACGTACTAACGACATTGTTGAGAAAGATGAATGACAAAATTTCGAATGAACAAGAGTCGATATTCACCCACCCTCTATCGACGTATCCGATCCTACATTCTTATTAGTGGTATTGCCGTCTATGTCACCCATCTTCTTCCACTCTCAAAAGTTTAGTTCCCGTTCAGTCTACTAATTTCCAATACGAGTCTTATGAGTTTGACAAAGACCATCGTACTTCTTTTCCTTTTAGAGTTGATAAATGTCATTCTTTTACATTTGAACTTGTTCATTGTGATATTTAAGGACCTAGTAGAGTTGAGTCCAAAGGAGGTTTTTAGTATTTTATAATTTTTGTTGATGATTATTTTCATATGACTTGGTTATATTTACTCAAAAGTAGAAGTGAGGTTCCTGAGGTGTTAACATCATTTTATAATGAAATAAAAACTCAATATTCCGTTGCCTTACGTATTCTTCATACTGCTTATTCACTTGAGTTTACTCAGAAGACAGTGTCAATATTCTGTGATTCTCATGGCATAATTTATCAAACCTCTTGTTCATATACTTCCCAACAAAATGAGTTGCTGAACGGAAACACCGTCATATTTTAGACATAGCTCATACTTTTCTTTGTCACATGCATGTTCCTAAGTATTTTTGGGGTGATGCTATTCTCACAGCTTATTTTCTCATAAATAGGATGTCGTCTACTATGTTACATGGGGGCATTCCCTTCTCTTATCTTCATCCTGACAAATCTCTTTTCTCTGTACCTTCTCGTATATTTGGCTGTGTTTATTTTGTTCATAATTTTACTTCTGGCTTGGATAAATTATCTTCTCGCTCTATTAAATGTATCTTGTTTGGATATTCTCGCAAATCAATGTTTTAATTCACTTTTATATGCTTAATCTTGTATTTACATTAGGTTCCATGATATATGTCTAATTTAGCTTTTAAATTCAATTCTTTCTATATTCGAGGTATTTTGGCACTAAAATTTGAATATAATTTTGTAGGATTTGAATGATCATGGACCTAGATCAGATTGGATCAAGTTGAGCCAGAATTGGACTAGGATCAAGACGATCAAGCATTGGATCCATATGGGTCGTCCGATCAAGAAACAAGTGGATCTGAGCCATCTATGAACTTCTGATCAATCCGAGCTCAAGATAGGGCTAATCATGACCACAGATCAAGATCTGAAAGTTTGAACCAAATCATAGTCCATCTGACCGTCGGATCAAGCTTAAGGGGAGTTTCAACCATCCATTCAAGAGAAGGGAAGATCTGAGTCATCCGCCGTAGATCTGATTGATCCAAGCCAAGGAGAAGTAGATCAGAGCCAGTGATGGAGATCTGGGAATTTTGGTTCAGATCTGAGAAGATCTGACCGTCGGATGAGGCCGGAACAATCACAACCGTTCAAATTCAAAAGGGATAATTTAAATCAAACTTCTCCGCGCTGAGCTCGGCGTCGCGAATTCACTCTGTTCTTCGCTGTTCTCCGTCGTTTTCTTCATTCAATCGCACGCGACCGCATCAGATCTGATCCGTGTTCAAGATCCAAATCATCAAGGGAGTATCCGACGAAGTTGCTAGCAATCGCGTAGCTGCCAAGCTCCGGTGAGGGTTTCGTTGTAGCGACCCGCCTTCTCTGCCTTAGACGGATCGTTACTTTTGTCTACTTCTCGACTCTAATGCACGACTAAAAAATGCGGAAATCTTTTTTTTTTCTTTTTAATCTATTTAAGAATGATATTCTAACTTAAATAGTCATGCATGATACCATGTCACACTTTCTTTCTCAAAAACTCGTAAGAAAATACTTATTGAACTTGCCTCGCCCAACTCAGCTTACGGGTATCAGTCGACTGATACTGTACCAGTCGACTGATAAGTCTGAAACCTATTTTTCAGATTCGAAGCCTTGTTTCAAAACTCCACCAAACCTATACTTTCGAGCCATATAAAATCATGACACCATTTCTATACTCTATACCAGTTTTCTAAACAATTTAGCCCATCAAAACGAATCCATAAACTTGAAATTAGGACTTTTGCGGAATTTAGCAAGTTATGAAAAATCTACATAGACTTTAAGCTAGAGTTTGTACCAAACTTAACTTCTAACCATTGAAACTCATCACACAAAATTCTGAAACATCCCTAAGACATTATCAAATGAGAAAGCAACTTTTCTAAACATACTTAAGCAATAAAACTTGATTCAAAGGGAAATTAATACTATCTTGGCACATGCATCTATTTCTCTAACAAAGTATCAATATTTCAAACTACTCACACTTCTACTCATCCAATGCAATCATAAGGATATGTATGCTAAATGAAATGACATGGAATCTTTACTCTAAGAAATTGAGCATGTAAAACTATCCAAAGCTTAAATGTTCGCTAAACTCCATAAAGCAAGAATTTGAAATTTGAATAAACTAAAACATTGTAATTCAAATAACTAAATTGTCTCGTCTCAAGGATCTCTCCAAAATCAGCCACCACACACACTTTACTCAGCACCGCCTCGTCGCCTTCCTTCAGAATTGCTTGCCTTTACCTTTATCTGCAGTAAGAGGAAATGCAACTAGTAAGCAAAAAGCTTAGTAAGTACTATCTAGCTCACAAAATCTCGAAATGTGCAAACATGCTTCTTGATCAATATGAAATTCATATGAGATACTTATATGCTTGAAAGAAAACTAAGAACATGTATAACTCAAAACATGCATACTCAAGCATTAATAATTCTCAATTTACTTTTCTTGGCTCAACTTGAAACTTTAGCTATTCTTTAACTTTTTTGAAAACTCTTTAAACTTTAGAAACTTTGCTAAAGCATATACTTGAAAATAATAATCACTTGGATCCACTGAAGACGTAAGTACCATCTCATGCGCGTTCCCTAAAAGGTTGGGGTAGCGAGCCACCAATCCTAATAGAGCAGACCTTGGTCTACCAGGGCCAAGACCTTGGAATTGGACACCTGGATTTCTTTAACGACGCCCTTGGATGCCGGGTACTGGCCTTAGAAAATAAAATAGCTTTTTTTTCTTTTCTTTCTTATCTGTAAATGCCTTGGCATTTTCTGAGCACCTTGCGTGCTAAAATCCCTAAGTCTTGACTTTTGGGGATTTCTTAAGGCCTTGGCCTTTTCTTTTCTTATCTTTATCTTCTCTTTTCTTTTCTCATAGCTTTTCTTGGACCCTAAACTCACATAGGGTACTTAATCAAACATATATAAGCATATAATGAACTAAGATCACATGCAAAACTCAACAAAAAGGAAATATCTCTTTTTTTTTAAAAAACTTTTAAAGGAAATTCTTGCGGAAAAACCGCCTCTTACTGCAGGTGAGCAATGCTTACATTGATATCTTGGACTTACAACTAAGATTGACGTCTAGGGCTCGGAAGAAAATTGAGATCTCGGAGAATTCTTCGCGCCTACGCGTTCCTCTCGTCGCGGGGATCCCGAATATAGGAATATCTCTCGGAGGAGAGCCTTGGCCGGCCCTCTAGGGCTTGATGTGGTGTCGCCCAAGAGAGGAGAGGGGAAAGGAGTCGGCGCAAGGTGCTGGGCGAGGGAGAGAAAGGGTTTAGGTTGAGAGAAAATAAAATTTCTCTCTTTAATTATCTATTTATACTTATGGGGCGAATTTACCTAATTATACCTTATCTATTATTTCGCCCAGCTTATTTCAACAAAACCAACCAGCCCAGCTGGTCGCGCGCGTGCTTGCTCTTCTGGTGGTTGCGGGTTCGAACCCCCTGCTGCCCTTAAATGTTTTTCTTTTTTTAAATATACTAAACGGACTCGGAAAATTTCATAAAAATATTCTAAAAATCCCTAAAAATATCTAGAATATTTCTAAACCATTTTTAAATAATTCTAAGGACTTTAAGAACTAAAAATGGGAATTTTGGGGCGTTACATTCGTCAAGAGTTTGCTTCATCCGATAAGCTCCTACTCGATCGCCAAATTTCATCAATCGGAGCGCAATCAGAGGGGTTCTCTGAAGAGCTTTGAGGGTCCCTAAGCCACCATCGAAATCCAATTCATCAAATCTGAGGAGATCGGAGGAAGAAGTCAGCTGAACACCATTCGAACGCTTCATCGATCGCTGGAAGGAATTCTTTGCTGATTTGTCAAGCTAGGGGATTCTTAGCTTATTCTTGTGTGACGATAAGAAAGATCTGAACTAAGGGAAGGATCTGGTGTTTATTTTGTTGTCAATTCCGTTTCTGAGTACTTGTTTAGTTTCAATTGTATCGAATCTGTCTCAGTTTCCATTAGTTTCAGCTACTGATCGGTCTTTTCGACCGATCTAGACAATCTCTGACCGGTCTATCGACCGATCAGACACATACCTGATCGGTCTGTCGACCGATCCGATAGATTTCCAGCACTTTTCAGCCTGTTTCTTGCAATAAGTTTGTAGCGCATGAATTAAGTTTCATTTATGCAACTTAGCCACAGAATTATTGTTCGTCTGTCTTTGATGCTAATTTTGTCTTTCAATTTCATATACTCGTATTGAATTGCTTAATGTCCAAGTAGGTAAAGTTAGTTTTCATAATCTCCTAGCTAAATCTTGCTTAGTTGTTTTCACTTTGCTTCAGCTGTATTTCTTTACTTATCACAAAACAAACCCCCAAATCTTGTTTGAAAACCCAAAAACATTAAACGACAACTTCAAGCTTGAATTAAACTCACTTGACTAGTACTTGAAAAATACGACTTGAGACCCCTATACTACATTTTATTTTGTGAGCTAAGGGTTTTCAACTTATAAATATCTAAATTTGAGGCTCATTCGTAACACTAGTTATTGGACAGTCATCAAATTTTTGGCGCCGTTGCCGGGGAATCACTAGTTGAGTTTGTTTAATTTGAGCTTGTGTTTATTTTCATATTCTTTGATTCCATTTTTATTTGCTTATTCTTTCTAGATACATTTGCTGCCATTTCTTGTTTGGTTTATGACCAGGACTGTAGGTGGAGATCTTGTGGAGTTTGATCTTGAGATAGAGAGGACATTCAGAGCTAGGAGAAATCAAGGAAGAGTTTCAGAAGTTATTGAAAGATATTCCTACACATTCAAGCAGTTCATGGCAGAACATCAGTATTTTCAGAATTTTCAGCAGCATTTTCAGAATTTTCAGCAACCCTATTCTCAATTCCAGAATTTTCAGCAGAATTTTCAACCATTCCAGCCTAATCAACAATTTCAGCAAAACCAACCTTGGAATAAGCTAAAACAGCAATTTCAGTAAAATTTTCAGAATTTTCAGCAACCATTTCATCAAAACCAGCAAGTTTATCAAGATTTTCCACAACCCTAGCAGCTCTCTCATAATTTTCAGCAGAATTTTCAACCATTCCAGCAGAATTCTCAGTTTCAAAATTTTCAGCCTTTCAACCAAAATTTTCAGCAAGCAGATCAGCAATTTCAGAATCATAATTTTCAGCAACATCCACCTTGTTATTAAACTAATTTCCAACAATTCCAACAGCCCAGTTGCTCATTTGATCAGCCCCAACAACTTTATTTTCAGAATTCACAGCCTAGTCATGATTTTGAGCAACCTAATGAATTATTTCAAGACCAATAAGAGTTCCATGCTAATCAAGGAGATTTTGGGAATTCTAGTGAGTTCGATCAACAACAACAAATGCTTGAAGAGATAATGCAACAAATCATACAACAACAGCAAATTCTACTACAAAAGGATGAATCCACTTTTCAAAACATTGAAAGACAAATTAGACAACTAGTTAGTGGGATGAATCAAATGCAAGCCCAGGGATCGAGCCAATTACCTTTTCAAGCCACTCCAAATCCCAAGGGGAATGATTGTGTGATAGCTTTGAGGAGTTGGGGAGTGGTTTCAAGTCTAAACACTTCAAGGGCTGATTTTTCTGAAAAATTTTCTGTAACTTATTTTCGATCTCAAAACAGCCTCGAAATTGATTCTATACCGGTTCAAAGTGACCCTAGTGCAAGCCTAAGTCCTTCTTCAAAAGGATGATCACATTCCGTATTATCAAGTTGAAAAGTTTTGAAAGGTTGTACATCTCAGATTTCGCAAGTTGGAGTTAGTCATTGGAAGGCATTGAAGAGAAAAGAGAAAAGACTTAGCTGCAAACACAAACAGAAAAGAAACTTAGCAGCTGAAAAAACAGAAAAAAAAAGAGAAAAGAAAAGAAAAAGGAAAGAAAAACATGAAGTGTCAGGAGTTGAATTCACTTCTGAAGTGGAAGATGAAAGCAAGAAGCTAGTTGAATTCAAGAGTGAGTTGTTAAGTGAAAGATTGAGAAGTCTTGGCAGAAATCAGCTTCAGATTCTGCAGTTCAGCTACTGATCATCACCTGATCGGTCACCAATCCGATCAATGAGGGGGCTGATCGGTCGGTTGACCGATCAGTAGCAGTCCAGTCCGTTCAGAAGCAGAGCCAGAACGATCAGGTAAAGTCTGATCGGTCTCTTGACCGATTAGCAGGAGTTGGCACACTGAATTCAGTATTTTGTCTCATCCAAATCAGCTGATCCTTATTCCCCTTGGCTCGGAATTCATTAGAAGCTACCATGAGAGGGCAAAGTGCATTAGGATACATTTTTGGTATCCAAGTCTTTCATTTTCCTTACCTTTTCATATTTTCTTATTATGCCATATTTCTTTTCCACATTTTCTTATCATACCATATTTCTTTACTTTCTTTATCATGAATTTTAGTATCAAAGTTCATTAAACTTCTATTTCTATTTTATCATCTCAAATTTCCTAACTTGTTTGAATAAGCTTTTGTAAGTGTGGATCCAAATCAAGAATGATGGTGGAGAGTAGATAATAAGCAAGCCTATGATAGTGGAAAAACCATGTTGTGTTTGAGTGAGCTTCACTTTCATCAAAAATGTAGAACTTAGAAAGAGAGCCACCCCAAAAATCCCCTTGATAGGCTTTGTGAGTTTAGTTCATCTTAATGAGTTATGAAGGATGAAGTATGCTAAGTTGTTGATTTAAGGACAAGTTTCTAGTCCATTGAGTTTAGATTTTTGAGAATTGACAACCCTAGGTAATTTCCTTTCAATTGCTTCTAACTATGATTGAGAATAATCTAGGGGGATACATCATTAGCTTACTAGTAGCTTGTGCGAGACGCCTAAGAGTAAGTGTGGGGGAGTTGATAACTACCATTTTGTTGATAAATCTAGGCTCTCAAATCCATGTTTTGATCCACTTTTATATGCTTAAGTTTGCATTTACATTAGGTTTCATGAATTCTTTCTATTTTAGCTTTTGATTCAAATCTTGGTATATTTGAGATATTTTGGCACTAAAATGTGAATCTAATTTTGTAGGCTTCAAATGATCATAGCCTAGATCGGATTGGATCAAACTTGAGTCAGAATTGGATCCGGATCAAGGTAATCAAGCATCGGATTAATATGGGCCGTCCATTCAAGAGAACGGCTAGATCTGAGCCATCCGTCAACTTCTGATCAATCCAAGATCAAGATAGAGTTAATCAAGTCCATGGATCAAGATCTGAAGTTTGGAGCCAAATCAGAGTCCATTTGACCGTCGGATCAAGTGTGGGGGAGTTTCAACCGTCCATTCAAGAGGGTAGAGAGATGTGAGCCACCCATTGCAGATCCGGTTGATCCCAGCTAAGGAGAGACAGATCTGACCGTCTGATGGAGATCTGGAAACTTTGGTTCAGATCTGAGGAGATCCGACTGTTGGATGAAGCCAGAACGATCTCAGTCGTCCATTCCTAACTATAAAAATAGTTTCTTCTCCCGATCAAATCTATCGTCGTCGCGAGGTCGCAGCATCGCCAGATCCAGTTGTTCTTCGTCTGTTCTTTATTTTCCTTCGTTTCTTTCATAGTTTCTTCTCGGATCGTGCGTGCGGCCAACATCAACATCTGTTTGTCTTCAAGGTTTTGGATCATCGAGGTGAGATTTTAGGTTTTGTTTGCTAATCAAGATTTGCAGCTGAAGGAGCTCGGTGAGGGTGTCGCCGGAGTTCCATTCCACCGATTGCTTCTGTTTGATCGCCGATCTCCATCGACTGAAGCTGAAGGACCATAAGGAGGGGTTCTCCGACGCTGTTCTAAAGGTTTTGGGCTCGATCGCGAATCAGTGCGTCAAGAAGAAGAGTTCGGAGGAAATGTTTCAGCTACTGACCGATCGCGGTGACCGGACAGAGGTGTCTCTGATCGGTCCCGTGACCGATCAGAAGAGGACCTGATCGGTCGGTTGACCGATCAGGAAGGTAACTCACAGCAAATTGATCCAAGGAAGTTTTTCCTCATTGGTTTTCGAGCTAGGGATTCATAGCTGGACCTTTGTGTGACAGCAAAGGGAAGTCTTGTTGATAAACTGATTTGATGTTTAATTAAGATTATTTTGGTTTTAAACTTGTATTTCTTCAATTGCTCTAGCTTGTTTCTATTACACTTCAAGCCAACTTCTTGAGAGTTGTTTTGTTTAAGCTTTCAATTTCTGCAATTCATTTCCTGCAATTAATTCCCTGCAATTAGTTCGTAAGTGCCAATTCAAGAGTTGAATTTAATTGTTCAATTGTCAATTAGGTTAAGTTTAGTTTCCGCAATTTCCTAATTCATTACATGCTTTAGCTAAGTTAAGTGTATTTCGTTTCAAGTTGTTATTTCACCTCTTATCGCAAAAATCCCCATTTTATTAGAAAACCCAAAACATCAAACGACAAATAACTTTCAAGCTCGAATTAAACATTCACGACTAGTCCTTGGAAAAATACGACCTGAGGTCCCTATTCTACATTTAATCTTGTTAGCCAAGGGTTTTCAGTTTATAAATATCTAAATTTGAGGCTCATCCGTGACACCTGTTGTGGGCCACCATCACCCCCCCTCTAGCAAACGATAAGATCCTAATAAGTAATTCTTAATCGATTGGCTAATCGATTAAGCTTCATAAACTAGCCGTTGAATGACTAGATCTGATGTGGTAATCGATTGGTAACCCTAAGTTGCAGGTATATAGGGTTTTCACATTGGTTGAAGCTACAATTCTTCTCCTCCTTCTTCACCCATTGTTGTGTGCTTCTTAGGGACAAGTATTGTTGCATTTCCAAGCATCAAGGAGTGATTTCCAAGCAAGAAGAAAGCAAGACAAAAAAGACCTCATTGTTGTAAATCTTTTGGAGTTTTTCATTTGTATTTGCTTATTCTCTTGTGCATTTCTTTGTGAGCTTGTACAAGGCTTCTCCGCCTCCACGAAGGAGACATTTATAGTGTTTGTGAGTATGAGGAGAGTGGATCCTTGGATTAGTCACATCAAGTAGATAGATAACAAGTAAAGGAGTTAGTGATTGTTTAAAGTGTTCGCTGTAACAAATCTACAACGAAGTGATCGGAGCTAATCACCCACCCCCTTTAGCTGTCTACCAGTCCTAACAATAATTAGTATATTTTCTCCTCTAGCACTTCGCCAATACAACCTTAATAGTTTGGTTGTTGCATCTTGCTATCCTCGACACTTAATCAAGTCTTGCATGCTATAACTCCTCAACTCAACTTAGAGGGAGGCTCATTGTTGGTGTAATCAACCTTCAAGATTTTGATGTTTATTTGAGCAATATAATTAATGGCATCTAGTCAACGTTGGCCAAGTAATTTGGTCAAGGTTGACTAAATTAGTAAGAAGTCTAAACAAGTCAAAGTTGTTGGGATGCTTGGAAGTGATTAGTAATGTCCAGGTAGAACAAGGGTGACCATATGCTTGACAGTCAAGGCAAGCGAGAAGTCTCGACAGGTCAAGATTGATCTAGGTGAGTAAAAAGTCTAGACAAATCATGAGTGGCTAGATATGTCTACCAAATGGAAAGCTCTAGCAAGTTGGGAATGAAAAGCCCTGAAGAAAGTCAAAGATGACAGGATATTGGCTGGGGAAAAGTCTAAGTAGGTCAAGAGTAATCAAATATTTAACAAAGAAAAATATCCTAGGAGAGTGAACCATAGGTAGTGAGAAAACACAGATGAGTGAACTCTGAGTAAAGGAAAATCCCTAAGGGAATGAACCCTAGGTAGTATGAGAAGTCTTGAGGAAACTCTAAGCAAGTAAGCTCAACAGGTCGGGTAGACTAACAACTAGGATTGTTTGCATATGTTTGTTTGGTTGTCATGTAGGAAATCGAAATAGGACAAAGACTCATAAGATTAGAGGACAATCAGAGACTGGATCAAGTCTAGGTGACCGGAGTTGAAGTTGTCTGGTCGATCGAAAATAGTTTTGTTCTACCTAACCTATTCAGTCGACTGAAAAGTTTTTGGTTGATCAAAAAATATGATAACATCGACTTTGCACAATTCAGTCTCCTGATAAAGTTTGACCAAGTTTTAGTCGACCGGATAGACTTTCAGTCAATCTGAAAAAGTCCAGATCAAGCTCTATAAAAGGAGTCAAAGACTCAAGGAAAAACAACTCGTACACATTTTGGGACTTGTTTACTTTATCTACCTTATTTTCGTTATTATTGTTGTGCTTATACTAAATCTTGTGCGAGGTTTGTCCAGCTCCAAAAGGTATCTGAAAAGGAGGGGGGGAATATTAGAGGGTGGGGGGAGTGAAAATCAGGCTTGCATTTTTCTATTTTGTCTTTGTGTGTATTCTCTATTATTATGTAGCATTACTAACACTATGGAAAAGAACAACGAAAAGTGTGAGTGTTATTCACGTTGCAAAATGTTACTTGTCAAGTGCTAACGGTCGAATTCGAGTGGGTTGCGCTCCAGAGTACCCCTAATGTCGAAAGGTCGAGCACCCTAGGAGCCGAGTATGAAGCACCCGAGTGCTCGAGCAACTAAGGCCCAAGTGCTCAGGCCTAGGTGCTCAAACACCTAAGCATCGAAGACCCAAGTGCCCATCCACCTAGAAGCCAAGGACTCGAGAGCTCAAGCCCATGTGCTCAATCGCTCGATCATTCAAAAGCTAAGGGCTTGGGTGTCTAAGCCTGAGTACACTAGAGAGACAAAGGCTTTAAGAGACCAAACTCAAGCATGATGGCAACCGTTACAAAGGGTTGCATCCTTTGACACACATTCGTCTGAATAGAAAAAAAGTGGGATAATTTTTCACCACTCTTCTCTCCCTATATAAGGTAATAATATCAGCGTCACAAAGGTATGATTCTATGTTATCTCGTCTTTTTACTACTCTCTTCTCTATCTCCAAGGCCTGATTTGGTCGTCAAAAGGTTTTTGTCTAGATATACTTCAGCCCTCTTCAAATCTTTTTCTTATTAGCGTAGAATATCAATAAGCAAGGCTCTAATCCTAATTTGGTAGTCAATCTCTTCTTGGTTCTAGACGTATAATGTTGTCCCAATCTTAGCATGATTAGAGAATAAAGTGTGCCCTTTTTAAAATCATGGAATTAATTGTGTAGCTCCTTTTACATGATGAAAAACCAAAGGTGATGGCGGTCAAATGACTACTTTCGCTAGCACTATGCAGATCGATCATCACACACCCATGCACGCTCACCTCCTAATCAATTCACCAATCGATTGGGAGGTATCCCAATCGATTGGTGAATTAATTAGCAGGCGAACGATTCGACAATTCAAGATACACCTTAATCGATTGAGACGTCTTAGCGTCGTGGGCACTATGATCAATTGCGGTCGGAATTCAACTGTGATACCCCTAGGGTTCACCTTTCCCCCAGCTATAATTTGGTTAGGGGTTGGCCGCCAAAGGCCACCATTCATTGCAGACTTTAAGTTGACGGGGCGCGAGGTGGAACAACCAATCGATTAGTGAATTGATAGGAGACAGGAGCGCAACGAACGATCTGCAGTATCTTCCGCCGTGCTTTCCTGCGCGCTCGCCTCCCAATTGATTATGCTTAATAATCTCATTGCGACTATGTGTTACGCACATTTGCACAGCCTGCCCCGCTACCACCCACCTGATCGCCGCCCGACTATTGACCGTCCGCCCACCGCCTGCCCCGAACCTACACTATAACCTAGGGGGGGAAACTAAACCCAGAGGGGTCGGGATCCTGTTGGCGACTGCGATGCTATGTCTCGAATCCATTCAAGAATAGATTCGAGGGGTCTCAATTGATCCTCAATCAATTAGAGGTGCCTCAATCCTTCAACCTCAATCATGAGGAAAGCTTAAATCGATTGCTGGTGCCTCAAAGATTCGAGGCGTCAATCGATTCACCAATTGATTGGGAGACGGGTGCACGACGTAAGATCCGTAGCATATGAATTCGTGTGTGTATACCGTTTTGATTTGGTGTCGATTCTCGTGCCCGACTAAATGTATGAGGGCACCCAGAAGTTATTCGGATGCCCGAAAATATGAGTACGAATGGGAGTAAGACACCATATCATTACTATATATGAGTTTGCTATGCTAAGGATCTTAAAAAAATAAAAAAAAATGCATACGGTCTGCGCAGGTCCACACATTGAAGTCCATGTGTGTGTGTGTGTGTGTGTGTGATCTCCTGAGCGACAAAACTTGCGCGCCCATGCGCGACAAGTTTTCTGATCGATCACCGTGACCGATCAGGTCACGCGACCGATCAGGCACTCTACGAGGGGCTTGCTGACCAATGGCGGCCTCCGGTCGCCGCCCTGAACACCATACTATAACTAAGATGGATTGGTGAACTCGTCGGGGCTTGCTGACGAACGTCGGCCTCCGGCCGCCGCCCCGAACACCATACTATAACCAAGAGGGATTGGTTAACCTGTCGGGGCTTGCTGACCAACGACGGCCTCCGGCCGCCGCCCCGAATACCATACTATAACCAAGAGGGTTGGTGAACCTGTCAGGGCTTGCTGACCAACGGCGGCCTCCGGCCGCCACCCTGAACACCATACTATAACCAAGAGGGATTGGTGAACCTGTCGGGACTTGCTAACCAACGGCGGCCTCCGGCGGCCACCCCGAACACCATACTATAACCAAGAGGGATTGGTGAACCCGTCGGGCTCGTCGCACCCTCCGCCCGTCATTGCTAGTCACCGGCTCGCCGCCCTCGGAGAGTACCTGATCGGTCACTTGACCGATCAAGAGGCTTGTCCCGCATGGGCACGCAGGTTTTGTCACTCAGGAGATCAAAACCGTGTATATATATATATATATATATATATATATATATATATACGATTTTGCTCTCCTACGGACGTGATGTGCGGACATCACACCAGACCGATCAGGCCCTTGCCTGATCAGTCTGGCACCTTGATTGCACATGCGGTCCACACGAAATAATCCGCAGGAAAGCACTACTATATATATATATATATATATATATATATATATATATATATATATATATGCGCTCAACTAATTAAAATATTAAGAATATTATAATTTAATGTATTGGATCACCTGTCTTTTGATGCAAAGTTGATAATTCTTATCCAGATGTCAATTTTATGATGGCTGGAGGCGATGTGATCGTTCATACGAGTATATATATTCTCAACTAATTAAAATATTAATAATATTATAATTTAATATATCGCATCACCTTTCTCTTCTGATGCAAAGTTGATCATTCTTATCCAGATGTCCTTCGTGATGATAAAAGGTAATATGATCATTTTCATATCCTTGCTAATCTATATCCAGACTAACACAGAAAAAATATATTATAAGGAGCTACTAACCCAAATATTATAACTAACGTATAGGGAGGACAGGCACACTGGATGTCATGTCCTCGTAGGGGAGCCGTCGATCTAATTTACAATCGGACAACATCTTCCCTGTATAACGGATAATTTGGAATATTAATACAACCACCCATGTAATATATATGGACTCTAACCTCAAATAAAAATAAATTGGTCAATTCTAGTCGGAAAACATAAATAAAATGCATCCATAACATAAATCAAATAAGGACTTACCTGAGCTACCATCTGGGCAGGTGCGCAACAAAATCATATCGCATAAATTCTAACAAAGGACTCAAAAATACAATCCATGCAAAACACCACTCAAATACAAGTTCACGAACAAACCAATACAGAGTATGGAATATATCATGCTAAAAATCCATAAATAAAGCGAAAAACTAAAAATAGAAGTTGTCATGGGCATGGGATAGGCAATCCGGCTCCTCTGGTAGACATCAACCTGAAAATAAAAACAGTATGAATGGTGCTGAGTCTAAGTAGACTCTGCGGGTATAGAGATAAATATGCATGACAATATAAATAGCTATACAACTTATATAGAAACAACAGGATACAGTCTCGTACGAGAATAAGAATATGCATAACATAAATGTTAAAATATGCATAATACATACAAGAATTCATCTATTCTGCAAGGTGGTGCAATCAACCCCTATAGCACAAATACAATACACAATCCAAATTATACATGTCTCATATATGTGTATGTCAAACATATGTAGTAATCAAATACAGCAAGCATAAGCAAATGCACAATGCATCATATGCACGTAATGCAATTACATATGTCACCCTTAACACCAGTCAAGCCACCGTCACCAATCATAAGTGAATGGGCGAGTGGATAGGGTTGTGACAACTGTACGCATCCTGACGTCATTGTTCCGAAGTGACTGAGTGGACAGGATGCTGGCGAAAGACACCCTCCTACCTCAAGCAATGGGGGAGTTTCGCTCTCATCTTCTCGTGTCTCCGGGATGAGAATGGATCCCTAGTTGCTACCACACTCCAGAACCACTATCCAAAAGCGGTCGAGGAAGGAGTATAGAACAAATGTACACACTCTCTGGTAATCACTAACCCTGAGTGGATATGTGTGCATATCCTAATGGGACTGACACTGGGATCAGACTACAAAGGAGCCGATGATCGTCGGCATGCAACAATGCAAGGATGGTGCATGACACTAATGCATACAACACCCACCAAGTCCTCATCTATACCTCAATATGATATGCACAAGTATAAATCATATATCATGACCTAGAAATCATATAACAAGGTATATCGATGCAAAATATATCTAACAGTCAATCAATGCCAAGTATAATGCAACATATCACTACTCCTATGTACACCTATACATGTATGCACCATACAGAGTAAGAAGGCCAAGCCATGAGACTGTATAGACACAACTATGGAATGAATCTCAAAGGTCAAACAGTAAGTACCAAGCAGAAAAATAGTAGAAGCATATTTAAGGTAATATAATCTACTACAATCAATAAAATAGTCATGCATAAGATAAAGCAGTTCTAAAGAGACAAGTAAAAAGTACCCGTCTCCAAAGTGTAATCCGTATGCGAGAACCCCCCCCCTCTCCAGGCGTCCAGAAGTAAATCAATATCCTGTATCATAGGCATAGTTTTAGCTACCATAATAAATTATACCTAGCTAAAACATATTCACAAGCCTAATGAATTACCCTCCTAAGGTAGCAATCACTAATAAACCTTAATTAGTGATCATTTACTGCTTAGATCAAACCTAGAGCTCAAATAAAAGCTAGCCCCAAACGCCAACCTATGACTTAATGTAAAATTCAAAAAATAAATCTAGGGGCCAGAGTGCATAAAGTTCCTATCTTAAGGGTTCCGACTAAATAACCCAAGTTTGATGGGTTATTTGTAAAAATCCAACCCTTTAATTACTTCCCTTTCCTCGCCCATGGTAGATCGTAAACCCAAAGCCACAATACCTCCTCTTTCTTCTTCCCCTCCTCCGATTTCGCTGAAGCCACTCTTCTCCTCGCCTTTCTCCTTCGTTTTAGTTCCTAGGCGAGAGAGGGGTTTCAGTGACTCGTTCTTGCTGCGGATCACAGTGCATGCAAAAGAGAGGGATCGTCAGCAGTCACGGCCTTCTTCCCGAGCTCAAATCAATCTCCTATGTTTGGAGGATTGAAGGTAAGTCGAGGCTGTCTTGTTGGTTAGTTACCCTCTACCGGTTGTTGCAGGCTTGGATTGGTCTTCCTCTCCAATCGCGGTTGTTCCTGTTCGATCCTGGTGAACTAGGATTGGGACAAAGGGGATGCTTCTGTGGTTGGCTAATCTTCCACCCTTCTTGTTGCTAAGTTGCTTTATTATGTTGGCTGAGCACGGGATTTATGCTGGGTTTCCTTGGATCTGAACAGGCAAGGAGGAGGTGAGTGCGATAAGGTGAGTTTCATGCTGTCTTGTGTTGATCTCGCTGGAATTAGGTCAAGTTTATGCAATTCCATTCCGAAATATTACTCTATGTGGGATCGATTATTTAGATAAGCGATCTGGTTTTGATTTGCTTTAATTCATTAGGGAATGATATTGGTTTGTGGTGATCTGTGTTCTAGTATTTGGAATGGGTCTGCTCTTGATGTTATCGTGAGCAATCTTGAGCTCTGTTCTTCTATTCAAATTCATTGTGGAAGAAACTCTATTTAAAGTGCTTGATCTCGATGGGTTTCCTAAGGGGAGATTTGGGTTTCCTCCTATTCTTGGATTGGTTTCTATGTTGGATCGGTGAGGAAGAGGTTGCTGTGATGATATGGATTGTTGGCGTTGGGAATTTGATGTAGATGTTTAGTTCATTTATCTGTTTGGGTTAGTATGGAGCTACAATCTGCTCTGTTTTGGATTTTTGATCGAAGCCATGGGAATTGGATCTAAAGCTATGGATAGTATCGTTTTGATTGTGGGCTTGGATCGGTTTGTATTGGTTACTAATTTTGGGCTATTGAAATGATTATAGTAATTAGGATTATTCTTGAATTGATTTTGGTAATTTATTTAGCTAAATATCGTGTGTGAGTTTTGTTAAATAATTATTATTCTTCTATGTAGTGTTAGATCGTTATTGTTTGCTAGAGGAGGGGGAATAGCAACTTTCGATTTCTTCCTACAACCGTTAGTGCGCAAGCGGAATATACAAAATAAAAACTAAACTAAAACAAAAAAGAAACACACCGATGTACGTGGTTCAGAGATGATACTCCTACTCCACGGCTGCCCGTAAGGTGGGCGATCCCTAATCCGTCGGTGGATGATTCCCCGGAGCACCTCCGGCTAGATCGCGTAGCTCCTTGTGGTGGAGAAACTTGTCCACAACCGCTGGACACTACCTGAGCAAGTAAGACTACTAATCTACTTTATTCAAGCAAATTTCGCCAATGAACAGTAGTCTTAAACGAGCTCCTTTAAATAGAGCTCGAGTACCAACTGGCCGCTACCAGTCGACTGCCCCTGGTCCCACTCAGATTCGACTGTTACAGTCAACGTTCGAATCACTAGCCATTACCAGTCGACTGCTCCTGGTCCCCTTCTAAGCCTAGGGTTCCCTTCCTGGGTACATTTCTCTCCGCACTCAAATCCTCCCGGCTTAGTTCCTGAGTACAAACACTCACACTCAGACCCTCACGACCTGGTCGACTCTTCAATCCGCAGTCTGATCTGTTGCCTTCACGCCCTCTTCGTCTTCGGCTCCCGTCCCTCGGATGCGCACACAAGCCTCCAGCTTGCCTCCATGTCATCCTTCACGCATGTCTCGAAGTCCGCGTCCCTCGGCTCATCATCTCTGCCCATGGTCCCTCAGATGTGCACACAAGCCTCCAGCTTGCCTCCATGCCACCCTTCACCTGAAGACATCCAACCAGGTCTATGTGTACCTGCACACTCACATACATATATTAGTCCAACAACAAACCCTAACTTAATTATATTGATCACTCACATCAAAACCATGATCCTCAGATCATACCCGGGTTGATTGCCCCAACATATAGGACATTGGCGAGATTATTTGCGTTGCAGATATTATTTTTTTTCACGGGAGGTTCTCTACACGAAGGGGCTTCTTCGTATTGAGGCGGGTACCCTTATCTTTATTAGATATAGTCAAACTCTTATGCATAGTTAGATATGAATAGTAGTAGGGATGCCTGTTATTTTCATTCTTGTACGATTTCATTTGGTACTTAATATTTGATCAGGTTTACTACTTTACTGTTCCATATTACTGTGTATACTGGATTACGGACAGCGTACCATATACCTCGCACTAGGATTAGGATATGGTGCATGATTATTATTTGGACTACTACATATCATGTATATGAGAGTAGGATTTGAATGGGTCATCGGACATGCTACTGGTGTAGAGGCATACATAGGTGACTCTTGGCTCCTTGGAGATTGAGACGGGTCGTCAGACTTGCCAGATTACATGTCGTGTAGTCCTAGTTCCATTCTTCGTTAGTGGATTATAGGTCACGACGCTACGATAGGTCCCCTACTCTATCCGGAGATAACGAGGGGTTGAGAGCGTTACTTCTCCCTAGGGCGGAGTACGTTCAGTGTCCAAGACCCTGCCCATTCGGTTTCGCATTTTATGCGACGGTGGTCGTCTGGGTGGAGGGAGGACACGATCAGAGCCCTACCCACTCAGTTTCGCATAGATATGATGGTGGTCAACTGACGTCAAGGGTGACCCATGCTGCATCATGTGCATACTATGCATTACTACATTTGGTTGTGATTGTTGTATTACATTTGATTGACATGCATATTCAGGAGATATGTGTTCATAGGATCTGGTGATCCTGTATTGCTTGCATGAAATGAGCCGTTACAATCCTGCATTAGCTTATGTTGCACGAGCTTCGGGGATCTTGTGTACTCTTGTAGGCTACGATTTTGGCCGCAGAGGGCTATTAGGCTTATACTGGTCTGTATACTCTCGGGATTATCAACATAGGTATGTATTATTCTTACAGTGATATAGATATGCATTCTCTATTATTATTGCACTTCAGTTTGTATCAACCTGTGACTTATTGCTAGCTTAGCTTTCTGTGCATACTAGTTTGTATCCGCTAAGTTCTTTGACTCACACCGTTAGCCCTGTTTTTTCTCCTTTCAGAATGATCGACTGGAGCGTCCGGCAACCTATCTCAGTTCATGTGTGTCGAGGTAATTTCGTTGTTTACTGTACTTGATGTTGGGACATATTGGTATCTTGCATTTGTTTCTTTTTTCATTTCTGCATTTGTATTTCTGGTTTGTCGTGACGCCTTACATGGCGATATGGTTGTATTTTTGTGTGCCATGGAGACCTATGTTTTGTTTGTTTGTCGTAAGTCGTACCGATACGCAGCTTTCCTTTACGATGTCATTTTCGTTCTGTTTCAGTTGCTTGTTCCAACGCTATCAGTTGTGGTACAGGTGGCTGAGAGGGTCGCAATGGTAAGGTTTTCAAATTATCCGCTAGGTCAAGGGAGAAGCAGTCCGGTCGGTGTTGGGCGAGCGGCTCAGCGTGACACCTAATTAGTTCCAAGAGCAACTGTAATTCACGGCTTAACAACAAGATCACTATGTTAAAGCCACAAATCTAATTTCCCTACCCTGCACAAATTGGAACCAAGCCAAAGGCTCACGGCAACCCTCAAACACCACAGAACTCAATCCCCTAAAACCCACGATCCTATATCATAATCAAATAATAACAACTCCCTAAGCTCCATAGCTCACGGTGAGAATGGGAAACAAAGAACAGAACCATTCAAAACAACACAGATCAAGAACAGGGCAACAATGAATAAACCTTCTACCTACCTTCCATCCCAAATCAAACCGGAACTCAGATCCTCAACAACCACATCAAGAAATTTAGAGAACCGAACTGACGGTAGAATTAGAGGATCAATGGAAATCAACTAAACCAAATCCAATGCCACAATTCATCTTCTGATCCACACAAACCAATCACAAAAATGAAATCCTAATAGAGATATACAAATCAAAAATACACACCAACAGGGAAACGTTCCGGCATCAACACTACAGCTAATACCAAAACCATAAACTGAATGAATCCCAATAGCATCTTAAACCAAAGTAAGATCATGGCAGTGAACTACACTCAAATAGGGACAAGTTCCCTAAATAGTGGCTCTACAAATCAGAAACCATATAGAAGCAAAACCAATCTACAGATCTTCCAACCTTACAGCAGTACCAAATCAACCCCACATTTCATCTAAACTAAACACCTCATGGAGTATCAATATGCTAACCAAAACCAAAAGCAAACCTCAATGGTTACTCTAATCCCAAAGCAAATAGATTCCCTTACAAGAATAGGAGGCTATCCAAATACCTGAATAGAGCACAATTCAAACTCAACCGAAAGCCCATTAATCCCATTCGAACAGTGAGTTTACAAAATCGAATGAAACCTCATCCAAATAAATCAAATGCATTCATAACCAAATCAGATGAAACAATCCAAAATAGCACATGTACATTCTAATTCAAATTCCAACAGGACAATCCAACTCAACCCTAAGATCCAAATCCAATCAAGAGCTCTATCCACATAGATCAAATCGATTTAAACCAAAATCGGTTTCAAAACAAAGTCGCGATCAGATCACACAAGTTGTAATTGATTGTCATAACAGAACCAACATTGTAAGCTATAGATCTGAGCAATCCAAGATCACCATCCACAATAACAGTAATTCCAGATCTGAATCATAGATTCACACCACTAAAACTAGACTGTTCCGAACTAGCAAAACCCAGATTCAAATAAACAAGTACTCATACGATTGCAACAAAACAATCTGAGCAGAAGCCCTAACTCTTCTCTATAAATTCACGCAAGATTTATCATCAATTCCAATTCAACGCTAAGTAAGCTTACCTGAATTGCCGCAACTAGTTTCCTTCCACCGAAGAGCTCAATCAGCCCCCAAACTCCTAGCTGCCACAAGGAGTTTCCTCTAATCGAAGATGGCCAGAGGTAACCCTGATTAGATGGCCAGAGGTAACCCCTTGGTCGTGAGCAATATATCGGGCGATCTGCCCGACACCGCTGCTCCACAACAGGGAAGGTGGTAGGCTGAAATCAACATTGGCCTGTGTTGTACATCGGAAGAGCTCCGACCAAAGGAAGCTACGACTTCGCATGGAGAGGAGAAACTAGGGCACGTGAGGCGATGGCTCTTGATCTCACTTACGGAGCTGAAATGGCTAGCTTCGGCGGAAAACAACGAGGAAGAGGAGGAACACCCAGAAGCCGATGCATCCTAGCGCAACCTCGCCTGAGGAGGATCGATCGGAGAGCTCGTGAGAAGACGGTGAAGAAAGGCGAGAAAGGAGGAGGGCATCGGGTTTGGCTGCGGGCGCAAGCTGTAACGAGGAAGGGAGAAGAGAGGGGGTTTAAGTAAGTTGCCTTTTTATTATTTAGCCCTCCAAATTCTGCCTAATCTAGTTGTGCCCCTGTTAGGTTAGAACTTAAGCCAATAACCCTCCAGTCATTGGTTTATACCGAACCACACCCCAACCTTTAAGGTTATTAAGCACATTATCCCCTCACTTCTAGGGTTTTCTTTGCATTTTAACCTTGGTACTTCAAGGTATCCCAATTCCATCACCAAATCCTTAGGATGTGTTTGGTTGAGGGTTATCCTTAATAACCTTGGTTATCCATCCAAGGTTATCAACAAAAACCTTGTTTGGTTTAGATAATCAGCGATTCCCAAGTAATGATCGATGCTTGACACGTCAGCAAAAGGGGCATGCAACCCAGAATCGCAAAACCTTAGGAAAGTAAGGTTTTTCTTGATTCCCAAGTTATGAAACTTATCTTTCCAAAATTATCCTCTAATATTTACATTTAAGACGAAAATAACCATTATAATTTATTAACTTCCGAAAGCATTATTCACGACCGATGAATGACAATGGCGACCAGGGACCATGGTCGGCGACCACCACCGGCGGAGGCCGGCGACCGGCGGCGGCCGCCGACGATCGACGGCGACCGGCGGCGATCGCTGCCGGCCGCCGCCGCCGGTCGCCGGCTCGGCGATCGCCGACAGCCGGTCGGCGATTTGCGTCAATCGTCGGCCGTCGGTGTTTGACACCGACTGCCTATGCGAACACCGACGATTAACGTCAACTCCCTTAAGTCTAAACAAATAAAATTGTATAAACAAATTCTAAAGGGTAATATGGTAAAATATTATATTAGGTTATAGACTATTACTTCCAAGCAAACAAGATTTTATTTGAGTACCTAAATTGAACCAAACAATTTCAGGTTATGTTTCATTCCCCATAATCTTGGTTATGTGATTACTTGGTAATGACATAACCGAGATTATATATGATAACTTGAACCAAACGCACCCTTAGGATTTTAATCCATCTACCCTACAAAATTTTTTTTTAATTCCAACCCCTTTTTTCGTATTTAACATTCTCCCTCAAATAAAAATTTGATCCTCAAATTTCGTTATTCATATATGGTAAATACCAACAGTTAAACATGCAATACTAAATACTGAATGAAAATTGCAATACGCACCTCAGATAAATAAGTAGGAGTAGCAGGTTCTAATGACGCTCACTGTGGGTTATAAGCCCACTACTATACCGCACCCTTATTAATCCGTCTCAAGACTAACACGCAGGAAGTATATCATGAGGGGCTACTAACCCATATGTTGTGACTAATGCGTGAGGAGGACAAGCATACTGACTATGTCAGGTTTTAATCTCGACCTTAAATTGATAACACTTACGTATTAATCATTAATCTATTTTGTAGGACACGATGTTCCTTCCATGCATGGTGAAAGGAAGGTAAATCATCATATTAAATAGCCTCCTATATAAAAATTTATTCCCAAGGAAATGAATTCTAGAGAATTTGAACCTTATTTCCATTCGAGTATCCTTCCCTTTCTCTTAGACTCTATATACTTATTTATGCATTTTTACTCATCCCATTTGTTAAGCATAATAAAATTGATAGAAGTCTGCTCTATCAACCTATTCCTTTTACAAATACAAATACCTTCTCATAGAATAGAACTCAGCCTAGTACAAACGAATATTTTGAATATTAAATTATTGATTAAATATTATTTTAGTCATTTTTAAAAAAGAAATATTAAAAATCTATTAATGATGTGGATAATTAAGAAAGTTCTTTTGCTTTTCTGCCATTTATCTTCATATCTTTTGTCTTCTTTATTTTTTTTATTTATTTGTATTGCTTTTAATGAATGCCTCTCTTCTAGGCAGTGGCTGCTGGCAGAAAACGGAAGAGGGAGAGAAAAGTGTTTCAACTAATATATACACAACAAATAGTGTTTCAACTAACGTATACACAGCCAATAATTAACTTCTTTTTTTCACTAAACCAGAGGCATTTAACTTTTGATATGAATTAAAGGAAAAGAAAATTGTTTTGGTATGAATTATCACCTTTACCTTTGCAGTATTTAAGATAAAATTTAACCAGTACATTTTTATTTCAATGCTTGATCTATGGAACTACTACATCTTTCTTGTGTATTGCATATTTCTCTAAGCCACTGCCTTCACCGCAATAGGAGTTCTGACATAATGCCTCTCATCTGACCATGTTAAGCGACCGAACACATAAGTTCCAGTTAACTTGTTTCTTTTAGCCTTGAAAGCAACTCTATAACTCTTCTCTTCATTTAGTTTCTCAAATTTAAGGCTTGTAGGCTTCACGACAACTGAAATGCCAAAAGGGGCTTCCACGCAGACACTATATGTGCCCGGTGATCCAACATTCTTCAATGTTCGGGTTACGGTCAAGCTGCCGCCACCTGAGAGATTAGGCAAAGTAATTGAAGGATAGTTAAGGTCTTCCAGCTTACATGGTTTTGATGGGCACACATAAGGTTCAAGACTAAATGTAGCTATTTGAGTGGAGTTGTAGCCAAGGGCACACAAGAAGTTCAAGTAATCCTTTGGAGTTAAGTCGTAGACAAGGCCAGGGTCCATGGCACGATTTGGTTGGACATGGCCAGAGCCATAGCTGAAAGGGGTAGCCTTCAAAAAGGATGAATTTGTCATAGGCTCCTTAAAGTTATCTCGAATTCTAGCTGCACAATTTGAAAATAGAGCAAATAATCATGATGTTTAATGAACCATTTTTAGTCTGTACGAGAAGAAAACTAACACGTCATGAAGAAATTAAGTGTTGAACCTGTTGTCATGATGGCTGATTTAATCGCTGAGGGGCTCCACTCAGGGTGGAGAGCTTTGAGTAGGCCAGCAACTCCAGAAATGTGAGGGCAAGACATGGAAGTCCCAGACTCCGAGTTGAATGAAACACGACGATCATCAAAGCTTAGACCTGTTGGACTAGCGGCTTCAGTGTAAGCAGCAATGATACTAACCCCAGGTGCAGTGATATCAGGCTGCATGCCGCAAACAATAATTAATAAGTCCATTGGATTAACTAAGACTTTGAAAAGAAAAACAATAGAATTCCTAGATAACCTTGAGGATCTCGGGGTTTACTGTATTTGGTCCTCGAGAAGAAAAGGCAGCCATAATTGGTGCAGGTTTTGTGCCAAGTAACGTCTTAGGTGTCGAAATATGACCAAACAATGACCTACATACAAGATTCAAGAAAAATAAGTATCATAAAGAGAAGAATATGAACAACGTATATCCATTTCACATATTAATTTAATATTTAAAATTTTTCTACTACAACAACAAAAAGTGGTCATTTGAGAGTAGTCTTCGTGATAGTTCTGTGACAAAAATCTCATCTTCGACCTTCCCTTGCAACGTCCATTGAAAAAAAGAGTTATCAATGATGGATAGTAGCAACAGCTTATGAAAGTTATATATATATATATATATATATAGCAAGTTGATATCCTACACACCCAGTTTGGGCACCTAGCCTACAGCTCTAGGCGCCTAGAGCTGTTTGGCTGTGAAGGGTGCACATGCTAGGCGCCCAAATATATATATATATATATATATATATATATAATCAGTCATGAATTTTAGTATATTTTATTCTTGATTAATTTCTCTAAATAAATAGTATTTAACCTTAGATCTTTTCATAATGCTTTTAATTTCATCCTCAAACCTAATGTCAAAAATCAATATTTTTATAAAAAATGATTTAGTTTTAGTTTTTATGTTTTTAAAGAAGACATAATCTTTAACCATATGTGTTCTGGTATATTTTATTCTTAAATAATTTCTCTAAACAAATCTACAAAATTCAATAAATTCATTCCTGAACCTTATTAAAATGGCTTTAAAGCTTTTAATTCATTATTAAACTTGATTTCTTAAATTCAATGTTTTTACAATAATTTTTGAATTAACAACATTAATGAAAAGCATAAAATATATAATATATGTACAAAATATATTTATTGTTTAAACTTAATATTATCAGAAGTTATATTTTATATAACTTAATTTATTTTTTATTTTCTTAATTTAAAATCATATTTAGCTTATTGGCAGGGTTACACATAAGACTTCCACAACTTTATTTTCTTGTTGGATTTCTAATGTTATCATTGTTGGGGCATGTATCTCAATTCTAGATTGATGGTTAAATTATCGTCTTATGTATTTTTCTGATACATCTACAATGGCACCTTAAATCAATTAACTTCTATGATATCATCATGTAGGTAAGTGATTATTGAGGTTTTAGAAAGTGTATACTAGTGTGTGGTTGACTCACCACATACGGATATGATATATGGAAGCATATGCAATAACACACGAAATTAAGTATAATTATCAGAATATTATTGTTAGCATAACAAATATATCAATGATACAATACGCCTATATCATGAACTTTGACAAATTACAATAAAGTTGATGCATCCACAACCATTAGAAAAAGAGAAACAAAAATAAAAAGCATCAAATAATTTTCTTAACTAGCCAATTGTGTTTTTGAAATGATGTTCTACCAAAATAAATATATTATCGAAGCTAGCCTAAACCAAATGAAAAAAATATATATAAATCCACATATATATAGAGAGAGATCCGATACGTTGCACGGTAGGCGTCCACACCTGCCGTGCACGCGTGAGGAGGAGGGGCCCACAGGTGCCCAGATGGGTCCCCTCCCCCTCACGCGCGCACGACTAGCACAGACGCCTGCCATGCAACATATCGGTTTCGTGTGTGTGTGTGTGTGTGTGTGTGTGAGGATTTATATAATTGGATTTATAATTATATATATGTTTTTAGATGCATTAAAAAGTTGATCTTCTGTTTCTACTCTAATGATTGATTTAAAATTAGAAAAGTGCCAAGTTAAATAGCTTACTTGGTAGAATTGAGATTGGATAATAGAGCTACACCATCTGCATATGATATATGGGTTGCAGGAAGAACATGAGCATCTGCAATAATTTCATTTCCAGTAGATTCATCATTTGCTAGTATCATTCCAATCCCACCAGCTCGGCGAACAACATCCCCCTTCTCTACTCTGGCATTTTGTCCTCGTAGACATACAACTATCTTGCCTTTCACCTTCTCTGGATTTAGGGAGTTCTTAAGGCACAACTTGCTGCATGTTAAATGCAACAGCTAACTTACTGTTTGTTTGCAATAATGAAGGCATAGCTGAATGAATAGAATCATAGGAGCAGTTAACCAAATGAAGATGGTACAAGCATATATGCGTGATCTTCCAAGAATTTGTATACAAGCGTTGACTATTGAGAAAAAAAAATCTGATAACTTCAATCATGATATATTATGCATTGAGATTGTAAAATGTATTCCGGGAGAATCAAATCATATAGACATAAAGGGGATCTTTTAGAGGTAGGCTTATCAGTTTCAAACTACCATCTGTTATCTATTAAAATGAATGTTAATTTTATTTATCTAGGTATGCTCTCTGAGGATTCTGTACGTTTTCTGACCTTGACTCGGCTTAGTGTTAAACGAGAATAGTTTGTGAAATCATAAACCGAAATTGAGATATCTCCCACCAGTTTAAAGTTTCATAATATCTGGTAACCCAATCAATCTTAGCAAAAAGGATCTTGATTCTTGCATTAGTTAGTTGTGGAGAGCCATCCACTATTCGATTCCTAAAGTTCAAGCATGTAACTTGTTTTACAACATGAAATTTGGCTTTTGCTCGTGATAACATCAATCGACAGCAAATGCAATAAACAATGTATTTTAAAAACTTCCTTACGATGAATCCTGTGATGAGTTTGTCGCTGTGGCTTTCTGTGATCCAATGATAGGGTAAAACTCATTGTTCGGAAGTCCCATTGGAGAAAGACTTTGACCCTGATATATATATAAAAAAAATCAATCAAATCAAAAGATCAATTTGGTCAAAAACTATAACGAAACAAGAACGTGTTGCATCAATGATCAGAAACCAGAAAAACCTTGATTTGATTACTGTTGCTGAGAGAAACATAGGCGGCGAACTCCCTGTCCAGGGTGCTGGCCCCGACCGTGATGATCCAAGGCGCGGTGTTCGAGACCGATCCTGGCGCAGGCCCCGAGTTTCCACCAGAGCACACGACGGTGATACCGTTTTCGACAGCGTGAAATGATCCAATCGCCACCCCGTCCTTGAAGTAATCCGTGGGCCCGCTGCCGAGGGAGACGGAGAGCACGTGGACTCCATCGTGTATGGCGGCGTCGAAGGCCGCGAGTATGTCAGCGTCGAAGCATTCGCTGCCGTTTACCGGAGGCCAGCAAACCTTGTAAGCGGCGGAGCGCGCCCCGGGAGCTCCTCCCTTGGCCGTTCCGTTCCCGAAGCCGAAGAGGTTCGCGCCGGGCACGAATCGGCCGGCCGCCGTGGAGAGGGTGTGCGTGCCGTGCCCATCTGTGTCGCGGGCCGACTCGGCAGCGGGACTCGCGGCGATGCCCGCCGCCGAGAGGTACCCTTTGTTGAAGTACCTTAGACCGATCAGTTTCCTGCAAAAACCGCCGTCAGATGGGTGACGAGTGAGAGATCAAACGGTTGGCATTCCAAATTATTATATCCCAGTCATTAACAAATTCATTGTTAAGAATAATAAACACGCGATTTCTAAAAATCTAAATAAGTTTTTAAGCTGTAGAAAAATAGGTGGCATTTTATTTATCAATAAACAAACAAAGTTAAAATTTATTAACAATCATATTTCATTCCTAAACCCCATTTCAAAAATTTATAAAATTATTTTAATAACATTCAAAGGGGAGAACAATAAAAATATTGTCATGTGAAAACAACCTCATGCAAATCAAGTAAAACTAATCCTTTTTTGAAAGCCCGTATTAACCTGTGACCCACATTCACATTGATAAGAATTTCATGCATTGAGCTGTCTTCATTTTGTTGATATTCTAAAGATGTTTGAACACTATAAACTTATGATGCATGATTTGATAGATAATTTTTAAATGGCCCTAGATAAAATACCAAAAAAATAATTCATCTAAAGCCACAAATAAAAATTGAAAGAGCAGAGTAGCAATGTAATTTGGTAGCCCTATCTTTGGTTAGTAGCAACAGTTCTCTGCCATGTTTGTTAATTGAAACAGTAAAAAAAAGATTAGGGAGAAGGTAAGTAGACCAACTTGTTTATAATCTCTTTTGGTGGTTAACCAGTTCTTTATCCTTCATCCATTAGAAAATTGAATAATTATGAAACTTCTGGGTGACAAATTGAGGCACTATAATTCCCTACTTTGTGTGATCACGATAAGACAGTACAAGGTTGCCAGGAAGCTACTTAAGTCTGTTTTGATCAGGGGACCAAAAACAAAACACCAGCCAAAATGCTTCTTCTGCCAACCGATCAGGAAGAAGCACATGCTGCTAAACAAGAAGAGAGGAGAGTCTGTCTCCAAGTATCTTTTCTTGTTAAAAAAATGAAAAAGAATTATAAAACCATATGATTTTTTTTTCCTTTGTTCGAACAGGAATAATCATTCAGCAAACCACACACATGCAAACTGCTCCTTTGCCAACTTATGGCAGAAGCACCTGCGGTTCTTTGCTGAGAAAAGCAGACATTAGACAGAGGAGCTCTGCTGAGTGCAAATGCAACGATAATGGCACGCAATGAGTTCAGCGAATTAATAGTTTGAAGGTAGGAGATGATAAGGAGACAGTAAGACCTGTTGCAGTGGATGGCTTTATCAGTGCCATCCTGACAGATTCCTCTCCACCGAGGTGGGATCGGCCCCATACCGTCGTCGTTGAAGCTCTCTGACTCCGGCCACGCACCTGCTCATCAATCATAAATAATCAGTTCAGGGAAATTTTCATAATTTAACATCAAACTCCAAATTCAATAGAAATGAAGTTGTGCATTTAAGATGAGTGAATGATGAATTTAAAGACGCCAAAAGTAGCATTTACAAGCTTTTGAGAGGATTGGAAGAAGTAGACATACAAGAAGAGATAATAATAAATGCGCATATTTATAATATTAAAATCTCAAAAGATTTTTCAAAAGATCTAGAGTTTAGACATCCAATGGAGAGAAGAATCAAGGTTGTTGATCGATAATAGATACAGAATATATTTGAGAAATTAAAAAGTAACATTATGTGAAAAAGGTGGCCGTTACATGAGAAAAAGTTCTTCGAAAAGTGAGAATGGGAGTTACCGACTCTATTCTATTCTATAGCACGATCAGGACAAGAAAAAAAAAAGTACGGAGGTGTATGATAGTTTATTTTGCACAAATTTAATCAAAAACAATTTTCAGGTTTGATTATCGTAGTTTGTGAATTTATGGATTTGTAGAATTCGATGCGAATAATTTGCAGTACCCGTGTCGAGGTTTCCAATGATGATATCTTCCCCAAATTTGGCCTTCGCCCATATCGAGCTCGGAAGAACCCTGCCGTTCTTTTCCACGCCCATGAACTCCCACGATCGCGTCGTGTGCAACTCGTGCCCTCGGTTGGGAAACACAGATATGACAGCGGGATGCTCTGCGAGAAAGAAGAAATCATCAAAGCGATCGATCGATGAGCAATGGGGGAGAAAAAAAATGAAATCCTAGAGATTGCCTCACTCGATATCTCAGCAGCTTCTTCATCTTCGAGATTAGCAGCGAAGCCGTTGATGTAGTTGGTGTAGGAGTAAAAAATTGCATCCTGGGCATCCTCCTCGCTGCACGCGATCGAAAAGGACTTTTGTGAAAAAAACAATAAAGAGGATCGGTGTGTTCAGAGCCCGATCTCTTACCTCCCCAAGAACGAACCAAGGAACTCGTAGTGGGAGCCGACGACTCGATCATGGGAGAGCCGCGAGGGCTCCTCTGGCCGGTGGGAGTGCCCGCCCAAGTAGACGACATACGACTGCATCGAAGAGGATGATGGGATGGATCAGACATCGCACGGCGAGGTCGATCGGATCTCAAAATGAAGAAAGAGGGAACGGGATCGATCGAGTGCGTACCTTTTTGGCGAAAGCCGGAGGGAGTAGGAGAAAAGGGAGGAGGGAGAGAAGGAGACTGGCTCTGCGATTCGCCATTGCTCTGCGTTTGGGGGGCTTCTTCTCCGCCCGCTTGATCTGGCTTCCTGTAGGCGGAAAGAGGGAGGAGCCAGCAGCGGCCGCTGTCAGTCTGCAACGGAACAGTGCGGCGAGTAGTGGCCAGTGGGTGGGAGAGGTAGCTTCGGCTTCATATAGGACGGAGCGCTGCTTGTTCTTGTTATCAAATTTAATTATTTCAAAAAGGTACGCGTAAAGGAATTATTATTAATTACTAGAAAATATAATGTAGATAGATAAAGGAATATATGACAATGACTATTTTATTATATACAGTAACAACACTAGCAACTCAAGCTGTTCAGACTGTCAACTCGCCCGATATTACCAGATTTAGATAGATAGCTAAATAAATTCATCTATATCATTATTGAATTATATTTTTTTTAGAGAAATGATATGCTGCGCGAAACACAATCACGAAACACAACACGAATGACTCAGCAATCTCACTTGGCATCAAAAAATGAAAAAAAAAAAAAATCAAAGGAGAGAGATTTGGTCGAGGGAGATCAGCCCAGCCTCGCGTTCGCCCTACTGTCCACCGCCGCCGTTGTCTACTCCGTCGCCTCCATCTACACAGCCCGCCACCGGGACCTCGCCTCCTTCCGCCAGGTCCTCACCGTTGTGCCCCGCGTCTGGCGTCACCTCATCTCTACCTTCCTCTGGGCTTTCCTCATCCTCTTTGCCCAGCACTCCGTCGCTGTCTTCCTCTTCTTCGCTATCATGCTTGCCACCGGCGACGACTCCGCCGTCGGCCCCGCCCTCGTCATGTTCGTCCTCATCCCGCTCTACGTCGTCGCCCTTGTCTACATCAGCGTCGTCTGGCACCTCGCCAACGTGATCTTCGTCCTCGAGGACTCCTGCGGGCTGGAGGCGATGCGGCGGAGCCAACTGCTGATCCAAGGCAAGCTGTTAATCTCTTGCATCATATTCGCCAAGCTCAGCCTCTGCTTCTGGTTGGTGGAATGGCGCTTCCGGCTCCTGCTGGACAACCGTCGCGGCCACACCGCAGATTTTACCATCCAAAGATTTTACCAATGTCTTCTTCTTCTTCTTCCTTGGAACATTTTATCTCCTACTGCAAAGATACAACAACTTCTTCCTTGCCTCCACAATCTCATCGAATAAGTCATCCAAGTCCCCCACCAGGCTCTCACTTCCGCTCCTCAGCATCCCGAACCACACCTTCAACTCCTCCACCATCTCCTTCACTCTCCTGCTGCCGGCGGCTGCCTCCGCGTCGCATCTCCATGCCCCGGCGCTCTCCAGCTCTTCCCTCAGTTCCTCCGTCCTCGCCCTCGCCCTCGCCCTCGCCCTCGCCCGTCGGAATTCCCGCATCCGTATCCCCGGCGCTCCTCGTCCCGCTTCCGCTACCATCCTCCGCCGCAGCCTCGCAATGCAGAGCGTCGTTTCTGACGCGAAGAACGGAGAGTAGCCCTCGCCGACAGCCGCCGCCGCCGCCAAATGGGGCCCGCAGTGCACCGAATCCCACAGCAGGATCAGGAGGAGGAGGGAGCCGGCGTTCCTCAACGCGCAAAGCATGTTCCGGAAGCCGTTGAACGCATCGTATCTCGATTCTGTCCATGACACTTCCTCGAATTTTAACGATGATAGTTTCAATCATCGTCCCCATCAACGCTCTTTTCTCCTCCTTCAATCCCGTCGCCTCTCGCCGGCAAATCGAAACCGCTCGCATCACCTTAACCAATCGAAACGGGCATAAAAATTAGATTTTTAAACCGAGATAAAACAGAACATGTCGACTAGACTACGACCTGCCGAGCGAGTTGAGCAGTGGGGCCGCGCCGCCATCTTTCGACCGCCACGACCATGTCAGCTCCGGCGGAGCAGTAGCTCTCCATCCCTGCCACACCAAGCTTGATAACGTGGCAGACATCCCAACGGCGGGAGCTTTCATCCATATACTCGTCTAGCCACCTGTCGCCGACGGGGAGGTGGAGCTTCCTCACCAGGCCGGTCAGCCGGGAGTGGAGCGCCCGAAGGAGCGCCACCGCACGCTGCAAGAACTGCAGCGACATGAAATCGCTCGCGTCGACGAGGTCGACGCCGCAGACCAGGAAAGCGAAGAAATTGGAGGAAGGCACCATGGTTTGCCGCTCCTCTCTTCTGCCCCCTACCAAATCTCTCTCCTTCGATTTTTTTTTTATTTTTTGATGCCACGTGAGATTAGTGACTCATTCGTGTTGTGTTTCGTGATTGTGTTTTGCGCAGCATATCATTTCTCTTTTTTTTATTTATCAAGGATATCTAAATTTGCGCCCGACTACTCCGCTTGATTAACCGGTCCTATCTCACATCCTTCAACGAGAGTCTCCATCGGTCAACGAGGATAAATCGCAGTACGGAGACACGTGATGACTTCACCATTGATGATATAGAAAAAAAAATTATAATCTCACTAAAATATTTATTGATGATTTAAATACATATTCACTATTTTTAAATACATATTCATTATCTTTAAATGTAACTCTTGAAATTTTTGTTTGATAGTTATAATCATAATTTTTTCTTTAATATTTTTATTTTTCATTATATTGATTTTTGTATATCCATCTTAAAATGATCTCTATAACTCTAATTTCTTAGTCATATTATTTTATTATATAAATATTTTTAAATATACTTTATTTAGATAATTTATTTAAATTAGTTTAACTAAATCAAAATTTGACCCAACTAAATGGTAGGGATGGAAATGGATCAAGTTCGGATTAGATTATATATCCTCTGTCCCTATATTAATCAGAGATCATATATCTATTTCTATATATATACCCATTAAAAGATTAGATATATTATATACTAATAATTTTTCTTTTTTCCGTCCAACTATCATCCTTCAACCAAAATATATTATAATTAATATCATATTAAAAAAACAAAATATAATTATAAAAATAGATTAAACATCTAGATAATATACTCTGTTACAAAAAAGGTGGAACCGTCACCTTAGCGGCCCCTTGGTCCCGGCCCCACAAGTGTTCAGAGGGGGTAAATCACGATTTTTATTGGTGGGGTAAGGCGCCTGGGGCCGAGAGGATTTAAGCTAGCAGACCAGATTTTTACCCCGTGTGTGATCGATGACTCTCGAACCTGAGACCTCCATTGCAAGCAGTCAGACGCCTTACCAACCGAGCCAGCCCGTGGGGGCTCTAGATAATATACTCTAACATTAAGAACAATAGTTACTATATTTTGGGTAAAAACATTATTTAATATGTATATATTATTTAATAGGATATTCGGGTCGAATATCGATAGTCCCTTCATACTCTCTTCCATTCAAGTTTTATATTTCATTTTCTATCAAATTCGGAGGAAATTATCATCTTTGGTATGCACAACTTGACGATGTGTTTAGACTAGATTACTTAATCTGTCTAAATTAATTGGAATGCTCAATCTGTTAGGACCGGTAGGCGAGCTAGAGGGGGATGATTAGCTCTGATTTGCTTGTTGATGATTTGTCATTGCGGAAGACTCTAAGCAATGCTAACACTCAAGGATTTACTTAGTATCCACCTCCTTGAAGTGACTAATCCAAGGATCCGCTTTCCTCACTCTTTCAAACACTATGAAAGACTCCTTCGTGGAGGTGGAAAAACCTCGTACAAGTAGAGATGGAAATAGGTCAAGCGGTCTGCCAGGGGCCTGTGGCCTGGCCTATTTAAAAATAAAATAATACTTAGGCCCGTTTGAAAGCCTATTTTTCTTATCAGGCTAGGCCGAGACTCAATATAAAGACTATCAAATCTGACAGGTCGGCCTGAGCCTGTTAAAATTATATTATATAAATTGTCAAAATGGCTTAATGAAAGATTCGAATATCTTCTTACAAGGAAAACCTTATCTACAATCTTACTTGCCAGTACATCATAAATCTCTTTTAGTTATAATATACATATTTTATATATTTATGGTATCTTTAGTTAATTTGTTAAATTAGTATTTAGACAACTGAATTAAATTATTATATTTTATATATTAAAAGTATTTTGGATAACCGAATTAAATTACAGGCTTTGTAAACAAGCCGCAGGCCAGGCCAGACTATTGAACAGCCCAGGCTTAAGCCAAAAACAAAGCCTATAACATGCCACAAGTCAGGCTAAGGCCAGTTTGTTATTATACAGGCCTGACCTATTAAGGTAAAAGTCTGGCTGGCCTGACATGTTTCCATCCCTATGTACAAGCTCTCAAGAAGATACAACAAGAATACAAGCAAATACAAAGAAAAACTTACAAGATTTACAACAATGAGCACTCTTTGCTTTTCTTGCTTTCTTCTAGCTTGAGATCGCCTCTAGAACCTTGGAAATGCAGCGGCACTATGCTCCAAGACTTTTCTTGAAATGACGATGAAAGAGAAGAAGAAGTGCAGAAGAAGCGCCGCTTCAACCTACATAAAAACCCTACATACCCGCGACCTAGGGATCACTCAATCGATTACCATGTCAGACTTAGCCATTCAACGACTATTTTTTGAAACTTAATCGATTAGCCAATCGATTAAGACGATCTTAATCGATTGTTGAATTAATTCAGTACTTCTCTGTGCCTCGCGCAATTCCACTGTAATCGATTGACCAATCGATTGTCATCCTCAATCGATTAAGAGGAGGCTGAATTGAGGTTGAATCAATTGCCCAATCAATTCAGCCTACTTTTGTTCTCGCAATCCAATTCTCTCAATCGATTACCCAATCGATTCATTCCCACTTTAATCGATCACTCAATCGATTAAGAGGGTTTCTGTTTTAAGAAACCAACACCAATCGATTACTCAATCGATTAACCCCAACCCTAACTTGTGTGCACAAATCTAGGGTTCCCTTGACTAACCCCGGTCAACCGTGACCTGTTAGGACTTCCTCACTAAGTATCCGATCAAACCTTTGACCGACTTAGATTTTCCTTTGCCTACTTCCCAACTAGGACTTAACCAGTTCCCAACTAGGTTTGCCTGACTCTCGAGTTAGGTCTAGTCTCTCAGTAGACTTCCACCTTTGCCAACGTGCGATCTCTTCGATTCACATGACTTCAGCTAGTCCCATTAAGTGTTCCTAGCCCCACTAGGGTTTTTCCCGTGCCAGTGTACAATTTTCTTGATCCATCTGGACTTCACCTAGTCTCATTAGGTGTGTCTAATCCCACTAGGACTTTTCCCGTGCCAGCGTGTGATCTCACTGATCAACCTAGTCTCACTAGGTGTGTCTAGTCCCACTAGGACTTTTTCCGTGCCAGCGTACAAACTTTCCAATTCACCTGGTCCCACTAGGTCTTTCCCAGTCAAGTCTCCAGTCAATCTTGACCCACTTGACTAACACGATATTCAAACATCATTATCAAATATCGAAACTTAAACTTACCAAACTTACCAAACATAAACTCATCCGAACCTAGTCAAACTAGGTCAATCCTGACCTAATAAAGATTACATCAATATAATCCATTTAGAATGTTTTGTCCATATTGCCCAAATGTAGTATTGGATTAAGATTGAATTGATCGAATTAAAATCAAACTAATAAATTTTTTTAACCAACTGAATCCATTAATTTTTACCATTAAAGTTGAATAAATTGAACTGATAAAAAACTAATAAATTTAATTTGTAACCAAACTAACTATTTTTTAAAAAAAATAAAATTTTTCAATAAGATTCAATAAAATATTAAAAACATATTAATATTTTTTAATTTTTGTTATTTAATAAAAAATTTAATCAAGTTATGTTAATAATGGACAAAGTGAATTTTTAAATTAATTTAATTCGGTTGGTTGTTTCAATTGAATCAAAATTTTGATCTGTTGTTTCGATTGAATCAAAATTTTGTTGACCTTTATGAACGGACTTAAAAATAATTTTAAAAAGTTTTAAAAGTGACTAAATTATTAGGATCTCAGAAATTTAAATATTTTTATAATTATATGATATTATTCATTTTGGATTAAGCTCTCACAGTCTCATATTAATAATTATATCTTTCCCTTATAAATTCATAATCTATGAACCTTATAAATTCATAATCTATTTCATATGTTTTTAACGTTATACTTTGTTTACAATTTTACAATCTTAATATAAATCACTTAACAATTGTATATAGTATTTTACTTAAATTTTAAAATTCTGCGGACCACAGCGCCAGCCTGATTTCTTGATCCATCTGGACTTCACCTAGTCTCATTAGGTGTGTCTAATCCCACTAGGACTTTTCCCGTGCCAGCGTGTGATCTCACTGATCAACCTAGTCTCACTAGGTGTGTCTAGTCCCACTAGGACTTTTTCCGTGCCAGCGTACAAACTTTCCAATTCACCTGGTCCCACTAGGTCTTTCCCAGTCAAGTCTCCAGTCAATCTTGACCCACTTGACTAACACGATATTCAAACATCATTATCAAATATCGAAACTTAAACTTACCAAACTTACCAAACATAAACTCATCCGAACCTAGTCAAACTAGGTCAATCCTGACCTAATAAAGATTACATCAATATAATCCATTTAGAATGTTTTGTCCATATTGCCCAAATGTAGTATTGGATTAAGATTGAATTGATCGAATTAAAATCAAACTAATAAATTTTTTTAACCAACTGAATCCATTAATTTTTACCATTAAAGTTGAATAAATTGAACTGATAAAAAACTAATAAATTTAATTTGTAACCAAACTAACTATTTTTTAAAAAAAATAAAATTTTTCAATAAGATTCAATAAAATATTAAAAACATATTAATATTTTTTAATTTTTGTTATTTAATAAAAAATTTAATCAAGTTATGTTAATAATGGACAAAGTGAATTTTTAAATTAATTTAATTCGGTTGGTTGTTTCAATTGAATCAAAATTTTGATCTGTTGTTTCGATTGAATCAAAATTTTGTTGACCTTTATGAACGGACTTAAAAATAATTTTAAAAAGTTTTAAAAGTGACTAAATTATTAGGATCTCAGAAATTTAAATATTTTTATAATTATATGATATTATTCATTTTGGATTAAGCTCTCACAGTCTCATATTAATAATTATATCTTTCCCTTATAAATTCATAATCTATGAACCTTATAAATTCATAATCTATTTCATATGTTTTTAACGTTATACTTTGTTTACAATTTTACAATCTTAATATAAATCACTTAACAATTGTATATAGTATTTTACTTAAATTTTAAAATTCTGCGGACCACAGCGCCAGCCTGATTTCTTGATCCATCTGGACTTCACCTAGTCTCATTAGGTGTGTCTAATCCCACTAGGACTTTTCCCGTGCCAGCGTGTGATCTCACTGATCAACCTAGTCTCACTAGGTGTGTCTAGTCCCACTAGGACTTTTTCCGTGCCAGCGTACAAACTTTCCAATTCACCTGGTCCCACTAGGTCTTTCCCAGTCAAGTCTCCAGTCAATCTTGACCCACTTGACTAACACGATATTCAAACATCATTATCAAATATCGAAACTTAAACTTACCAAACTTACCAAACATAAACTCATCCGAACCTAGTCAAACTAGGTCAATCCTGACCTAATAAAGATTACATCAATATAATCCATTTAGAATGTTTTGTCCATATTGCCCAAATGTAGTATTGGATTAAGATTGAATTGATCGAATTAAAATCAAACTAATAAATTTTTTTAACCAACTGAATCCATTAATTTTTACCATTAAAGTTGAATAAATTGAACTGATAAAAAACTAATAAATTTAATTTGTAACCAAACTAACTATTTTTTAAAAAAAATAAAATTTTTCAATAAGATTCAATAAAATATTAAAAACATATTAATATTTTTTAATTTTTGTTATTTAATAAAAAATTTAATCAAGTTATGTTAATAATGGACAAAGTGAATTTTTAAATTAATTTAATTCGGTTGGTTGTTTCAATTGAATCAAAATTTTGATCGTTGTTTCGATTGAATCAAAATTTTGTTGACCTTTATGAACGGACTTAAAAATAATTTTAAAAAGTTTTAAAAGTGACTAAATTATTAGGATCTCAGAAATTTAAATATTTTTATAATTATATGATATTATTCATTTTGGATTAAGCTCTCACAGTCTCATATTAATAATTATATCTTTCCCTTATAAATTCATAATCTATGAACCTTATAAATTCATAATCTATTTCATATGTTTTTAACGTTATACTTTGTTTACAATTTTACAATCTTAATATAAATCACTTAACAATTGTATATAGTATTTTACTTAAATTTTAAAATTCTGCGGACCACAGCGCCAGCCTGATTTCTTGATCCATCTGGACTTCACCTAGTCTCATTAGGTGTGTCTAATCCCACTAGGACTTTTCCCGTGCCAGCGTGTGATCTCACTGATCAACCTAGTCTCACTAGGTGTGTCTAGTCCCACTAGGACTTTTTCCGTGCCAGCGTACAAACTTTCCAATTCACCTGGTCCCACTAGGTCTTTCCCAGTCAAGTCTCCAGTCAATCTTGACCCACTTGACTAACACGATATTCAAACATCATTATCAAATATCGAAACTTAAACTTACCAAACTTACCAAACATAAACTCATCCGAACCTAGTCAAACTAGGTCAATCCTGACCTAATAAAGATCACATCAATATAATCCATTTAGAATGTTTTGTCCATATTGCCCAAATGTAGTATTGGATTAAGATTGAATTGATCGAATTAAAATCAAACTAATAAATTTTTTTAACCAACTGAATCCATTAATTTTTACCATTAAAGTTGAATAAATTGAACTGATAAAAAACTAATAAATTTAATTTGTAACCAAACTAACTATTTTTTAAAAAAAATAAAATTTTTCAATAAGATTCAATAAAATATTAAAAACATATTAATATTTTTTAATTTTTGTTATTTAATAAAAAATTTAATCAAGTTATGTTAATAATGGACAAAGTGAATTTTTAAATTAATTTAATTCGGTTGGTTGTTTCAATTGAATCAAAATTTTGATCTGTTGTTTCGATTGAATCAAAATTTTGTTGACCTTTATGAACGGACTTAAAAATAATTTTAAAAAGTTTTAAAAGTGACTAAATTATTAGGATCTCAGAAATTTAAATATTTTTATAATTATATGATATTATTCATTTTGGATTAAGCTCTCACAGTCTCATATTAATAATTATATCTTTCCCTTATAAATTCATAATCTATGAACCTTATAAATTCATAATCTATTTCATATGTTTTTAACGTTATACTTTGTTTACAATTTTACAATCTTAATATAAATCACTTAACAATTGTATATAGTATTTTACTTAAATTTTAAAATTCTGCGGACCACAGCGCCAGCCTGATCAGTCACACAGGACACTACGTCGATGGTGGCCGATCGTCGATCGGATACCATTGGCGGCCTTCGGCCGCCACCACCGAACAAAACTATAACCCTAGGGGGTGCGGTGAACCCTAAAGGTAGCGGTGAACCCGACGGGTAGGGTGAACCCATCGGCACTGGGTAACGGCTGATCAGTCAGGTTGACCGATCAGGCAGGTGCCACGTACGCGGTCCGCAGCCGATCAAAATCGTATATATATATATATATATATATATATATACAATAATGATATTATACGCTACTTATTGTGCGCTACTCTTCCGCGATTGCCATGTTGGCCATCCGAATCAGCATTTTTTCCCTTTATTTATTTATTTTATTCGGTTGTATTTTCCTTTCCTCCATCATCCGCAGGTACTGCAGCGCCTCCATCCGCATCCCGGCTTTCTCCTCCTGCAGGCGGTTGATCATCGCCATGGCCTCGTTGGCCGCCATCGCCGACGCGTTCCGCTCCTCCTCCAGCTCCTTGTACAGATCGGCCATCGTCATCCGGTCCTGCTCGACCTGCTGCAGCCCCAGCCGGTCCGCCGATGTCTCCCCTTCCACGTCTCGGCGTAAGGGGAACGGCTCGGCGCAGCAGGAGCAGGAACCCTCGGAAGCCTGTCCGAGATCGCCGCCGCCGCAGAGCAAAGCGACGTCTCCGAGGTGCTCTGTTTCGGCGGCGTTAAAGACGGGCAATTTGGGCTTTTGGGGGCAGCGGAGGAGAGGAGGCATGCCTCGCACATGTTCCGGCAGCTGGCGAGGCGACGGTGGGCCTGGCAGTATGTCAAGGAGGAGACCTCGATCTTGTGGGAATGGCAGAGGATGTGGCGGTTGAATCCGCGGCGCCCGCCGCCCAGGACGTGGTCCAGGCGCGAGCACCTTTCATTGCGGACGGAGGCGGTGAGGCAGTCGGAGGCGAAGCGCCTTCTTCCTTGGCGCGACAGCAGGCAGCGCTCGTCTTCCTTGGCGCGACAGCGGGCGGCGCGACAGCGCTCGTCTTCTTCCTTGGTGCGACAGCGTGCGACGGTGGCCGGAGGCGGCGACGGCAGCCGGAGGCGGGTCCGCCTCCGGCTGCCGTCGCCGCCTCCGGCCACCGTCGCACGCTGTCGCACCAAGGAAGAAGACGAGCGCTGTCGCTGAAGGGGGAAGGAATCATCCAGGTTGTGCATGGAAGCTCATGTGCATGCATGTGCCGTTACGTTGACGGAACATGCTTCGTCTCTTTATATAGCTAGGCTTCCATCATGAAGTGGGGAGAGGCATATGAGATGGGGGGAAGCTACCGGAGGCCGAGTCCGGTGATCTCGAAGAAGCCCAAGAGGGTTCCCGTCCGGTGCAGCCATGCAGGGAGTGGAGTGGGGAGGAAGATAAGGGCGCTGCAGGAACAGGAGCAGGAGCAGGAAGATAAGGGCGCTGCAGGAGCATGTGCCTCGCCTCCGACTGCCTCACCGCCTCCGTCCGCAATGAAAGGTGGAAAACGTTGATTCGGATGGCGAATGTGGCAATCGCGCGTGGAAGAGTAGCGCACAATAAGTAGCGTATAATATCATTATTGTATATATATATATATATATATATATATAAAAAAAAAAAAAAAAAATAATATATATATATATATATCAAAGAGGTGATTAAAATTCAACTATATTTTTTAAAATGATATAAATTTTAAATAATATAAATGACTCAATATGATTCAGTATAGATATACGAATGAGCATAAGTAGATAATCAAATTGACTAAATAATAGGATTTTAATCTATTGGCGGTTGAATGGACTAAATAGATAGCTCAAATTAATTAACTAATAAATGGAAGATTAATTGATTCAGCAATCAACTAATGTCATAACTCAATCCATTAATGTCTCAATGAAAAAATGAAAGATACCCATTAATCTACAAAGTTATGCTACAAAAGTTAGATGGGCTAGGATTTATAGTGTTGTTTTCTTATCTTCATGTGGTGATTAGTTGATTAAAAGATGATAAATTTATTATAATATAATAGAAATTAATTTTCAATAGGTGCATGATTTCGAGAAAAAAACTTCTTCCTCTCCTTAGTCATTTGACGATCGACTATAAATTGACTCCGTGATTTATCTTCCTTTATATAATCTAAAAATAAAATATAAGAGATCCCAAGTAGTAATTATCTTTTACTATAATATAGTAATGTTTTCATTTTTTTTAATAAGATAATTCCAAGTTTTTATAATTCCAAATCTTCAACTTTTGACAAAAACATCTTTAAATCTAATTGTCATAAACAGCTGTTAGTCTAGTCGACGACTTAAATTTAATTTAATTTGTACACATCTTGAAATTTAGCTAGATCCACCTATTATTTGGGAACAACTTTGGTGTTTGTAATTAAGAGATTGTCTTCTTGTCACATCATTCATTCATTGACTTGAACTATAACTTGAAGACAATCTCTTCACATATATAAATCTCTACACCTATTTAATAACCTAGGGCAAAATAAATTAACTAGATGATATAGATTCGATGTATGCTCAAAATATGAAGCTTATTGAAATTCTTTTAATGGCCACTAATGAACTTTTAATTGTTTACTAATGCTATATTCAAATAATAATAGTATACTAATTTTGCTAAATTTTGTTGTATGGCTATAATTTTAATTTTATGATTAATTTTTTAAAAAACTTTGTGAAAGGAATATTAAATATTTTACTTCATAAGATTCGTCATTATCTTCTCGTGAAGGCCGAAGAATTGGGTGTTCACCCTATTCCTATAGGCATCCACAAGGTGGAGTCTCCAACTTAGAACTTCAACATGTGCCTTTAGTGAGCTAAAATTTTATTTAGCTTCTTGGAGTTGACAAAATGTTATGAAAATGTTAAATATATCAAATTGATGAAAAAGATAATTTACTATCTTATTCTTAGCCACCATAGATCATGATCTAATATTGTTTCATGTTTATAATTGTCAAAGTCTTATTGTAAATAAGTATGTCTTAGATGGAAAGAAGAGCCACTTGAATGAACAAAACTTAGAAATGTGCATCTAGTTGAATTGAAGGATTGGATAGACATTGAGGACTGCTTAAAAGATAATTAAATGTTGTATTTACACTTTAATATTTCTTTTAGGACTTTTTATGACTAGTTGGGGCATTGAGTTCAAATAGAATTTGATTTGAATGGAACCCAATGTCCTTGGGCGAAGTAATTACCTTGTATCCTATGCATTAAAAAAAATGAATTTAGCAATGAATTTTAATGATGAAAATAAAAAAAATCATCACAATGTGATATCGAAATTAACAATAAAAAATTTTCATCACAAAATTAACAACAAAATATTTTCATCACAAAATACGTAGGTAAAAATATTATTATCACAAAATTTGTCATAAATTAACAATGAATTTTTAATTCGTGCAAATTTTATGATGAATTGTTAATTCATTGCTAATTTACGATAAATTTTGAATTTATTGCAAATTAGCGGTAACTTTTGAAGTAAGTTGAAAATTAAATTCCAGCCAGATCTCGATTCGTAAATTTAAGGTTTATTGAATCAAGTTAAATTTACCAATGTCACTTACTTTTTCAATTAAACCCATTATTATAAATTAGAATAATCAAAATCAACAACTAATTTCACTGTATATTTAAATTAGTGAGTTATTTTTAAAATACATTCTTTTTTTTAAAAAAAAACACTACTCTTGCTATTCATACAACTAGTTTTTTCACAATTCAATATGTATTTTTAGTTTAATTCATACAAATAGCTCATATGTTTAATTTGTTAGAATGCTATAAATAATATAGATATAAAAGCCTTCAAACTGTTTTAATAATACCTCCGCAAGTAATAATTCTCCATTTATAGTTCACCCAGTTCAAAATGGAATATATATATTAGCAAAAAAATTCCTTCAGTTGGAACATAATGCACAATAGCTACAAAGAACAATTAAAGAATATAACTTAATGGGCATTGCTGTGTTTACTTCACTGCTCTTGCTATTTCTACTTGAAGAAGAACCGAATTTTAAGGGCTTTTGGGCAATAGCAACACCATGGCATTTTACCACGGCTACAAATCTGTTAATATATCTTATTGCGGCAATGTAATAAGTTTATCGATTCACTGTACCAGTAATGCCTGATTCAGAGTAAAAAAATGTATCCAGAGCCTCTCTTAAAAACATTTCATAATTTATCAAACGGAGAGGTGGCACTGACCTGAATCCGACTGGCTCATGGAATTTAGTATTGTTAACTAGCTCTTCGTCTTACCGGGAATGACCGTGAGTGACCTGAGTAGTGCGGGGGAAGGCCTTCTCAGCGTGTGCGTCAGTATTATCATCAACGTCATTAGCGTCAATGCACCTGCTTGATGTGCTGATGCCAGTGAGACCGGAACGTAACTTAGAAGTGTTGATATCCCCAATGTCACCTATAATTGAAGGATCTAGAGACATCAACTCACACAACTATTTGAGGTTTATGAACAAGCCAAGGAGGAAAGTCAACTGTGCTGGACGGTAAAGCATAATGCATGGATGTATAAAAGGCACAGCTATCAACTAAAGATACCTGAAGTGCTGCCATCCCCAATGTATTTCCGATAAGACCTTGCACAGCAGGGTGCATATCCATTTTTCTAGTAGCATACCACAAACCACCGATTGATGCAAGTGTTATTGTTGCAAGAATTCTATGGTTCAGCTGCAATTGGCAGAATTACTAAATGAACGAAAGTGAACTTGATTGATTTGAAAAAGATATTGAATTAGAATAGAAATGCAGGGGCACAAAGCATTTTTTTAATCCCATATAAACTTTGTCAGTAAGGAAAGTACTATATTTATAGGAGGATGAATTAGTGTAGTTTTGCAGAGATTAAGAAAATATATATCGAGCATAGACGAGTTATGTCTATTTCAATTTTAATAGTCAACACGAGCTCTATAAGGCGTGTTGGCAGTGTCCCCTAGCAATTATTTGCTTTATATAATAGAACATAAGATTTGTTAGCGTTTCCAAACACAGAAAAAGATACATACTCATAAGAGAGTTGTTGCGAGCTTTACCTGAACGGTAGCTGTATTTTCAAAGAAGTTGCGTATTAGTGGATCCATGCTAAAGATGCCTTCTGGAATCCAAGTGTCGCCCATTTTGGGAAACGTATTATATGCATGTCCCTAACATCAAAAGAATGAAAAATTAAAGGTAGAATGAAACCATAATGAATATTTAACCCAATATTCACATACCGCATCATTGCCGGCTACAAAAGCACCTGAGACAGCAGTTATGCCAACAAGGACACTAACAGGAAGAGCCAATTTACGAGCTCTTCCTGCTCCGCGAAGCCATTCTAGTGTTTCACTTGGTGGATCAGGCATGACTACAGATAATGCAGTCCATAGAATGCCACAGTAGATCACAAATGCAGATGTAAGATGAGTAGCAAGACGGTAAGGGCTAACTCTAGGCTGAACATATTCTGTAGAAGGTTCCTGCATAATTAATAAGAATATAAATGGGGGGAAAAAATCTAGTCGTACATAGATGGCATTGTTAGTAGTAGTCATACCTCTAAACCACTTTTAACCATCCACCAACCTATTAGCCCTTGAGCACCCCCAAGTGCAAAAAGAGCAGACAGTCTGATTCCTAGTTGGCGAGTGATGTAACCTTTTGCAAGAAAATACATAAATGGCAAAGAAAACACTATTCCCAAACCCCGACCCCACATACGGTGGGCATATTCCATCCAATAAATGAACTTGAAATCTTCAAGAGACATTCCTTTGTTAACTCTGCAAGAAATGTTGCATCGTGTTTTATAGCTCATCAATTTATAGGCTGACATGCAAACCAAATTAAGTAACTAAAGTAACATCATAACTTCCACTGATTGCAAGATGGAAAGATATATATAATTTGGTCAAGGGACAGCTTGCTTTCTTCTATCAAAATATGCAAGCCTACAAATTGATGTCCTTGTCAAACTTATATCTGAAATGGAAATCTGCCAAGTCCATAGTAATCACAACATATATAGATAAGGTAATGTAAAGTAGTAACACATAGTATAAGCAGTATGACACTAAAATGCTCACAACAATGAGGAATCAGTCTTTAGGTGCATAGCATAGAAACATTACCAAAAAAACATAGACAAGGTTCAAACAACTAGCAACTGGGAAATATATATAATTACTAATAGAACATCTGTGACTATGTACAAAGTTTCATGAACTTTATTTTTCACCATGCCCAAACAACAGAAATGATTCCCATTATTACCACACCTAAGAGTTTAAGCATTTGGAAACTGATGTAACATTATAACTTCCACTATATATATATATATATATTGGTCAAGGAACAACTTGCATTCTTCTAATAAAAAAATACAGGCCTACAAATAATAATTGATGTCTTTCAAATTTATACCTGAAATGGAAATCTGCAAAATCCAAAGTAATCACAACATATATAAATAACAAAATCTATGGTACCATATAGTATAAGCAGTAAGACCCTAAAATGGCAGCAGCAATGAGGAATGAGAGTTTTTAAGAGCATCGCAACATTGCATAAAAACATTTCTGAAAAACATAGAAAAGGGTCAAACAAATATTTATAATAACAAAGAGAACATCTGTGTAAAAGGTTTCACAAATGTGATTTTTTACTATGCCAAAACAACAGAAGTAATCTCCATTACCTCACCTAAGAGTGTAAGCATTTGGAAACTATTGGCAAATTTAATGAACTTGTGACTACAAAATTGCAAATACCCCAAAGGTTTCTTGTGAAGCTGTCTATAAATTTACAAATCAAATTGAGATACAACAAATTAAAATCTAGCATTTAAAGCAACTGAATCATCAATGGTTCATGATTAGGCAGAAAATCAGGCTTGCATGCAAGTAAAAGTGTAAAACAGAATGGTATGTACCATAATGTCTTACCTCTTGTATTCTGGAGATTTCTGATACTTCTCAAACTCAAGTAACCACTGATCCTCTGACAAAGGAGGTAGACTACCAGTGAACTTCCAATCAGTCATGGACAAACCAGAACGTGTGAGGCGAGTCACACCACCTAATACAACTAAACTAAAGACCCAGGCCGCACAACCAAATAGCCATATTCCAACCACTTTCTGAGCATGAGGCCCTTTATTGACAAGCAATTTTAGACCTGCATTCGCTAACTCTGCATTACTGGAGTTTGCCAGTGGAATTGTAGTGGACATGTTTCTCGAGGATTTCCCATATAAGCTCTAAAATAAAACATATCAATAGGTATCAGGCTTGTTTAGAGTGTTAAGAATTTTAGGGAGATGAGAAAAGTTATGATTCCTCGTACAAAAACATCACATTTTTATGAGAAAAACTTTTACAAGCAGTCCAGTGATGAAGCAGTTGCTGAATATTATCATTGTCAATAGGCATGCTATTAGCACATACATCAAACATGTAGTAAAGGAACACATTTCAACTGAGGAGGAAAGAAGAATTATCTTGATGCATAACATGAAGTGATACCACAATAAAATGAAGCATTAATCAACTAACAAAGTTTAACAGTAAAGAATCAACAATGGGAACAACTATAGTTTCAGTTTAATTTAATGCATAGCTAATTTCTTCTAGAAAGGTCAAACAAATATAAATCGTTCTACATCGAAAAACAAACTTTCAATGAAAAAAATGGAAACTGAAATGAATTACAAATGAGCTAATTATGAGAAATTCTTTTGGAAAAAATCTTCAATTACTGAATGGCAGAGCCATCCAACAACTTTCAGAAGCGTTAGCTATCAGCAAGGTTGTGAGGAGCGAGCTCCTACGTAGGAACGGTCAAAGGATACAAGAATGAAAAGCGTGGGAACGAAGCACGGAACGGAGGTTCCTACTAAACTAGACAGTTCCTTTCATACAAATATATATATGTGTATATAACAACACAAATATGCAAAAGTGATCATAATTGATATAATAATGTACTACTACTTCAAATCTTCAATTAAATAGCAGTTTGGGGGCACGACACCGACGCAGCGCACTCCTAGATTTAGGGTTGTCTTTAGGGTTGGGCTCCAAAATTTTGGGCCAAAAGCAGGGGCGCTCAGTGCGCAAGGAGGGGCCGCTCCTGGGTGCTTGAACGACGCTCCCACGCCAACGGCCAAGAATGCGCCAGACAACAGGAACGAGCAAGATGGATACTCTTGGGTTTGTAGGTGCGCACGCTCCTACGTGCTTTGACGCGCTCCTAACAACATTGGCTATCGGGCCATAAAATAGACAACATCATAGCACCTAAAAGCTCTTAAATAGATGACAATGAAGAGCTGAAAATTACTGACTAGAATGAGAAATTGCTAACCATTTATGATATAAACATAGGTCATAACTATCTTATTTGCTGAACCACTAATTGGTCAAGCAAATTCCAGATGCAAAAAGAACTTATTTCGTTCAGTATTCCATGAAACTGCAGGTTAGAGCCATGGACAAATTCCAAGTTCTGTCAGAAATTAGTTTTGTCCTACTTTATTATATCCTTGGACACTACTCTAACGGTGAGGGGTTGGTAGATCGCCACTTGGACACTACTCTAACGTTCCCTGCGTTTTTGCTCCGATAATCTTCGTAGTTCAATAACATATAAAACTATAGTTCTCTCACCCTGCCAACTGTATTTTAACCCCATCTCGTGAACTTATAAATAACAACAAGTTAACCACAAGTATCTTGAAAATCCTACTTAAAACAAAGATCTAACACAGTAAGGGAGAAACACCATGATCCTTGAGACTGTGAGAAGTCATGGAACAGTTAATTCAAAACCACCACAATTTTGCGAACAATCACGAAAAAGAAACCATGCAGGATGATCAAGAGTAAAGTAGGAGAACACAAGAAGTTACATTAATGCCAGACCTTGGGGATGGTTTTGAACCCATAGAACGAGGCGAATCTGTTTCGGAATCCTTTCTGGAAGGATTCTACTGATGCGACGAAGTGGGAAGGGGGTGGCAGAGATGGGGAGGATGAACTTCCGCTTGGAATGCGGCAAGGTGTGTTCTTGAGATGAGAGGTGATAGGTAGGGTTTTTCCCCGTCGGAAGAGAGCTACAAATCGCCCCACGGACATCGCTGATCCGCCGCCCAACAAAACCCACGAAGAAGTGAAATGATGGGGGAGGAAGAGGGGGGCAGCGGGTTTTAGCTATACGGAGGGCGAGATTGCTAAGATCGCATGCGATCCTACGGACAAAATCGATCTGGAAAGAGGAACTCTATCTACGCCGCCGCTGCTCCTGCAAGATCGGCCGCGGCGCCGTCTTCTTCTAGCGCCATCGAGGGCCAAACCTCCAGCTAGACGGTTCGACGTTTCGGAACCGACGATTCGACGGTTCGTAGGAGGTCGACCCTTAATCTTAACAGCCCAAGTTGGTTACGGTTCACGATTCGAAACTGCCGGTTCACAGTTCACCACAGTTCGCCACGGTTCATTATTATATTAAAAAAATTAAAAATTAAAAATTAAAAATTAAATTAAAAAAATAAATTTTATTAAAAAAGGGTTTGTACTTATATAAGTTGTCTACGTATCCCTTTAGGGTGTAAGGGAATCAAAGTCCACGTAGTTCTTTTACATTTTTACCCTTTTACATTCTTTACATTTTTACACTTTCTCACTCATTTCCATTTCCTCTTGTTTCCGTTGTATTTGTTCCTTCGGTATCAAATTCTTCGACTTCGTCTTCTGAAAGTTACATTCCTTGGATTCGTTCCTTGGCTCTGGTCTAATCATCAAGTAATGCTTGAGCTTTCAATGAGTCGGGAGACATAGTTGATCATCGTTCATTTAATATGTTGCCGCCGGCACTGAATGTCTGCTCCACAGCAACAGTTGACACTGGAGAAGCTAAAATTTCTTTTTCGATCACGGAGAGAACGGGAAAGCTTTGAGCCTTCTGTGACCACCATTTCAAGATATCGAAGTTTTCGCTATCTGCTTCATTAAAAACAAAAGAAGTCGTAAAATAATTCTCAAGTACCTGTGTGGAACTTGAGGATCCTCGTGGACGTTTCGTCCGTTTTTTTAATAAAAGTTGTGCTTTTGTAAGTTTTAAATTAGTAGTAGTAGGTTGTTGTGTTTCAGAAATATTAATTTGTGTTCCATATTAAATATAATATTAATTATAAAGATTAGATAAATAATTTCTAATATTATATATAATATTAGCCGGATCCGGAGAGGAAGAATCTTTAATAGGAATTAAAGCGTCATAATATAAAGTTAACATTTCTTGTAAAATTTCTAATTTAAATCTAGGATCTAAAGCAAATGCAATTAAATAAATTTCAAAAATAAAATAAAAATATTTTTCCCATTTAGTCTTTATAGCTAATATTCATAAAGTTAAAGCTTCATTATTTACATGTTCATTTAATAATAATACTATACTAAAAAATTCACTAAAATTAAATGAGCAGTGAGATAATAAATATCGAAAAGTTGTTCAGTTGCATCATTAAAAACTTTTAAAATTTCATAAATATTACTACGAATATTCCATTGTTGTGAAAATAAATATATATTAGTATTACTATTTTGTGCAAAAAATAAACATAATAAATCTTTATATTGAAAAAAATCTTGTAATAATTGATATGTTGAATTTCAACGTGTTGGAACATCACGTGGAAATTTTTTAGGTCGCATTCCATTAGCTTTATAAAATTTACCCCATTGTTTCATCATAGATGAATGAGACCATAAGTATAAAATTGCGGTTCTAATTGGTTGAATATATTTTGTAAAAGTTTTAATCCATCTTGAACACATAAATTTAAAACATGACATACACAACAAATATGAAAAAATAAACCACCAATAACAGGTTGACAAATAAATTTTAGTTTATCTATAGAAACGGTATTAGAACTAACATTGTCTAACGATATTGAAAATATTTGATGGGTCAATTCATATTTTTCTAAAATTAAGTGTAATAATTGTGCAATGTTATGAGCAGTATGTGATTCATCAAAAACTCTATAAGTTAATAATCTTTTTTGGAGGATTCAAGAGTTATCAATCCAATGGCATGTTACACCCATATAAGTAAGTAAAAAGGCGAAACACTTGCCCCTAGCCCCCCCCCCCCCCCCCCCCCCCGCCAGCTCGCCTCAGGACCAACACTGAGGAGGTAAATCACGGTTATCACTGGTGTGGTCAGGCGCCTGGGGTCAAGGGAATTAATGCCAGCAGACCAGGGTTTTATCCCCGTGCGCAACTGGCGACCCTCGAACCTGTGACCTCCAAGTAAATGGCCAGGCACCTTACCATCTGATCCAGCCCGTGGGGGCTTGTTACACCCATATAAGAATGAGTTTGCCAATGATCACTCCAAATATCGGAACATAAAGAAACTTTATTATTTAATTTACTAAATTCATCAATTAAATTCTTTTTTTCCTTGTTTTACTAATCTTTTAATTGTACGAGTAAGTATAGTCCTAGGTACACGTTTAGCAGTAGGATTAAGAGATTCTTTACAAAAATCTTCAAATGTGCATTTTGATCCAAAACTAAAAGAAAGATGTTCTACGAAAACAAATTTAGCTAATGATTCTCTTAATTTATTATCCGAATATAAAAATAAACCAGAATTAGTACTACTACCACTAGAAAATCTAGATAACTGTGTTTGAGAGCGGTCAAGCCCATATTCCGTCAGGTGCTTCATTTCTACATGTCGTTTCAATGACCCATAGCCGCCGCCGGCTTGGAATTTGTAGGAAGCATTGCAATGCTTGCATTTTGCACGCAATTCTCCCGACGAAAGTATAACCTTCTCAAAATGTTTAGTGAAAATAGACGATTTTAAAAGAGGATTTTCCCGAACCTTAGAAGTAATCGCATCGGTACTTCCTTGCGTTTCGGGGATCGGAGGTAGTTGGGACGGAGCCTCGGTCTCATCATCGGTGGATTAAATTTGAAGGTTGGGATCCTCGTACGCTATTTCTTTTCCCCTCCAAGATCGAGATGATGAAGCTCCATGACCTCCTTCCATTATCGTCGAAAAATGAAGAACGCGGAGAGAAGTTGAGATTTGAGATTTGAGAATGAGAGATTAAGAGAAGAGAAGTTGTGTTGTGTGTGAAAATGATGAAATGAGCTCCCTATTTATAGAGTTTGGATCATAACGATCACTAAATCATAGCCATTGATAAAAAAATGGTCAAATGATCTCAACCGTCAAAAAATTTTTTTACAAAACCTTCCCAACGGCACTGAACCTGCCGTTGGAACCGACGGTTAATCGTCGGTTCGCGATTTTTGGCTGCGCGAACCGGAACCGGCCCAGCTTCTTGCAGGGCTGGTTCCGGTTCGGCCCGGCTAACTGGGTCAACAGGCACCCGGCCCGTTGACCTGGGCCGGTTCCGGGCTGGACCCGACCTGGGGTCGGGTCTACCTCCAGCAAACGAAGGATTCGGGTTCGGCGACAATATTTGCATTTCTGTTTTGGTTAGCTAAAATATTGTAATAAATCTAAAAGTCTCGAGAAAAAGAGTCATTCATTCGTTTTAAGCGTTCTCGTCAATTCATCTCAAGATCAATACGAATGAGATAAATTAGATATTATGAGATCAATACAAATGAGATAAATTAGATATTATGACTAGCATATAGAAAAGATAAGTGCACTAATTTTACCATATTTTAACCTAGATCTTAAGATAACAACACTCACGTACTAATTATCAGTCCATACTATGAGGAATAATTGAAATCCAAAATGATAATACTCATTTCAAATGTTTAAAATCATCCATCCTAATTGATAGGGTTTGATAGCCTGGGGCAGACACGTGGGATGAAGAAGCTGCGTGGCATGACACGTCGGGTCGAAGTGACCCTCCTTCCCGAGCCTCAGGACCCCCCCTCGGGGAACACACCCTGGGAGGATAGCCAGAAGACCCTTTCCGGGATCCTTCCCGGGACCCCCCCAGGGGTGGGGTCCCGAGAGCGCCTCGGGCATTCTAGCGCCCAAGCTCACCCGGGCAGAAGTGTTGAGGCAATCGGTCCTTAAATGATTGGAAGATCATGGTTTTGATGTGTGTATGTGAATATGTTTAAGGTTAGAGTGTTATGTTGTATTTGATGTGTGTGATTGAGTTTGTAGGACTTGGAGAATCACACATGGTGGACATATCCGAGGGACGAGAGCCGAGGGAGGAGGACTCCAAGGGCAAGCCGGGAAGTGGACTTCAAGGGCACACGTGAAGGGTGGCATGGATGCAAGCCAAGGGAGGCTTGTGTGCGCATCCGAGGGACGAGAGCCAGAGGAAGATGACTTCAAGAGGCGAGCCAAGGAGTGAACCTGAAGGCATACGTGAAGGACTATGTGAAGACTGGCTGGGAGTGAGTGGGCAGCAGTCGACTGCCAAAACTCACAGAAGGTTTTCAGCCTTCTACCAATCGACTGGCCCAGAGGCAGTCGACTGGTATACCCCGAAAACTAGCCGTTGGTTAGCAATTAATGCTAGGCCAGTCGACTGCCCCAGTGGTAGTCGACTGGTGCGGGGCTAGACAGACTGCGAGTTTGTCCTGTTCTCCTATAAAAGGAGGACCTTTTTGCACGTGAGCCGTACGGTTCCGTACGTTAACGAAGTGCTGCTCGTCTAAAAAGTGTTCTTTATTTCCTCTCTCTTATTCTACTACATTCTGTAAAGAGGAAGATCACCACTGTAAAAGTTTCTCCACCTGAAGGAGATTTTTCATAGTGGAAGTGGTGTGCGGCGTGGATCTTTGGATTAGTCACCTATCTGGGTGGATACCAAGTAAACTTTCGTTGTTAGCATTGTTCTTATTTTCCTTTACATATTATTGTTTCCGCTGCGCTAACGTCCTTGTAGAGATTCAACCGAAAAAGTGTTATTCACCCCCCTCTAGCACGCCAAATCGATCCATTAGTTGGTATCAGAGGCGGTTCGTTTCGGAAGAACTCACCGTCAACTGGAGCAAGTATAATGGCGTTTCAAGAGGGATACTCCACTGCACGACCACCTTTCTTCGACGGGAACAACTTCGTGTACTGGAAAGGTAGGATGCAATATTACCTTATGAACGATATTGAGAATTGGATTAGCATTGCAGATGGTTTCGAGGCACCCATCGATGAAAGAGGAGAACCGACACCGATGAGATCTTGGCCAAAAGAGGTCATGAAGAGGGCGCAGTCAAATGCCAAGGCCACCACCACATTGCAGTGCGGGCTCTCAAAGGAACAACTGAACAAGGTGGGGCCATTTAAGAGCGCCAATGAATTGTGGGACAAATTGGTGGAACTGAACGAAAGGTCAAACGAATCCAGAAGAGCAAAGAAGGACTTGCTCGTGGCCCAACTCCAATCCTTATCCATGAAGAGCAACGAGACTGTCAGCCAGCTGCATGGAAGGGTGAAGGAGGTCATCAATGAGCTCCACGTGATTGGAGAAAAGATCGAGAACCGGAATATCGTCAGATATGTTCTACAAGCTTTCCCAAGAACCACCTTGTGGGCATCCATGGTTGATGCCTACAAGGTATCAAGGGATTTGTCCATAGTTAAATTAGATGATTTATTCTGTGAATTTGAACTGCACGAGCAAGCTAATGTCTCGGCTAAAGAGAAGGGTATTGCCTTTATTGCAGAAAAGGAGAAGAAGAAGAGGAAGGAGAAGAAGAAGGTGACCTACTCATCCTCATCTGATTCAGAGGAATCCAGCGCCTCTATGGATAGCGACCAAGAGGCATTCATGGTAAGAAAAATGCGTAAGGGTTTCAGAAATTTTTCTAACAAATCATATGCTAGGAAAGGGTCCAAAGGCAAGGGTAAGGCCAAGGACATTATATGCTACAACTGCCACCAAGAGGGACACATGAAGAACGAGTGCCCTCAATTGAAGAGAAGAGATGACAAGAAGGGGGAGAAGAAGAAAGGCGACAAGAAGAGGTCAAAGGGAAAGGAGAAGGGTGCCACCAACCTAAAGGTGACATAGGATGATCCATCATCCTCGGAGGAGGAAGAAGAGCAAGTTTCACACTTTACTCTCATGGCGATGGACCACTCAAATTCATCAGATGATGAAAGGAGTTCAAGCAGTGAAGATGAGAGCACCTCTTCATCATCATCCGAGTCAGAAGCTTCGGTAAGTGATGTATACCACTTACCCTCCTCTACTTTAGTTAAGATTATTTCTAGTACTAACATGGATTTAGCTAAGGCTAGAAGTAAGATTAAGGAATTAAAAGATGAGATTGCCATGCTTAGAGTAGAATCTACCAAACTTAAGGAAGAATTACATGCTAGTTCTCTTACATCACATGCTGCATGTCTTGAAACTGAAAATAGGGAACTAAGGAAAAAGGTAGATAACCTCACAAAGGCCCTTAGGAAATTCCAAGTAGACTCTAGTAACCTAGATATGATAATTAACAGTCAAAGGGTTGTTTATAACAAGGCAGGTCTGGGATATAGGCCAAAGACAAAGGAAGTGGCCTTTGTCTCACTCACGGGTAGACTTGGTGCATCTAGGAGACAAGGGGATAAGGGAAACACCAAGAGGGCATGGGTACCTAAAAGATTTCTAAATGATGCTTATGGATCAAAAATTTAGGTACCAAAAGAGTATGCTTTTCATGTTGTATAGGTAAAGGTGAAGGAGACCTCAACTATATGGATAGTAGATAGTGGATGCTCAAGACACATGACCGGAGATGTGAGCAAGTTCACTACTATTAGCTACTTAAGAGAAGGAACGGTCTCCTTTGGAAATAGTGGAAAATTGAGAATTATTGGTAGGGGCACCATTGAGGTATCTCCCACAATTTATATACATAAGGTACTCCTAATTAAAGATATGAAGTTTAACTTACTTAGTGCGAGTCAATTATGTGATGCAGGCTTTAGAGTTGAATTCCATGCTAGGAAGGGCATAATTAAACATAATGAATCAAATAATGTCATATTAGAAGGGTATAGAGAGGCCAATTTGTATTATCTTGATCTTGCTTTTGCTACTAACAATGTTGCTAAGTGTTTCATGTCTAAAGAAGAAGAAGGGTGGTTGTGGCACCGGAGGCTTGGACATGTCAACATGAGAAGCATTGCAAGAGTGACCAAGAAAGAGTTGGTGAAGGGGCTACCCATGATCAAGTATGAGAAGATCAAATTGTGTGATGCATGCCAAGAGGGTAAGCAATCAAAATCATCACACAAAGGTAAAACCCTAACCACTACTACTTTACCATTAGAGCTCTTACATATCGATTTATTTGATTGCCATAGTACTCCCTCACTTGTAGGGAGTAAATATTGTTTAGTTATAGTAGATGATTTTTCTAGGTTTACTTGGATTTTCTTCATAAAACATAAGGACGATACCCTAGAACTCTTCATAGGATTTAGTAAAAGGGTAGAAAACGAAAAACATCTCAAAATTAACCGAATTAGGAGTGACCACGGTGGGGAGTTCCAAAATTCAAGTTTCACACAATTTTGTGTAGAAAATGGATACAAGCATGAATTTTCATGTCCAAGGACTCCTTAACAAAATGGGGTAGTTGAGAGGAGAAACCGAGCCCTACAAGAAGCTGCTAGGACTATGCTTAATGCATATTCTCTCCCTAGCTACTTTTGGGCCGAAGCGGTTAACACCGCTTGTTATATTCAAAATCGGGTATTGGTACATAGGTTTCTAGGAAAAACACATTTTGAGTTATGGAATGGGAGAGTACCACAAATCCATTACTTTAGGGTCTTTGGATGTAAAGTCTACATTCTAAATACCAAAGATGACCTAAGGAAATTTGAGTCAAAAGCCGATGAAGGAATTCTAGTTGGGTACTCATCCACTAGTAGGGGTTATAGGGTTTACAACAAAAGGACAAAAGTGATTGAGGAGTCCTCAAATATTAAATTTAATGAATCAACGAATACCTACCCTAGAAAAGCCTCAATTGATAAAGATATGGAAGAAGTCCAACCCCTTGCCCAAAGAATCCAAGACCTACATTTGGAGGGCAATGATCAAGGGGGAGTAAGAAGTACCCTAGAGGATGAGGAAGAAGGAGTCAATGAACCCACAACCTCTAGGCCCTTGAGACATCACCAAGATCACCCTATTGACCAAATAGTGGGTGATGTCACTCAAGGAGTAAGGACTAGGTCCTATTTTAGGGATCAAACTAGTCAAATAGCTCTAATCTCTCAATTAGAACCTATGTCTATTGATGAAGCATTGGGAGATGTGGATTGGGTCTTAGCCATGCAAGAAGAGCTAAATCAATTTGAGAGGAGTGAGGTTTGGGAGTTGGTCCCTAGGCCTAATAATTGTACCATTGTAACCACAAGATGGGTCTTTAAGACCAAACTAGATGACCAAGGTAAAATCACTAGGAACAAAGCTAGATTGGTAGCTAGGGGGTTTAACTAAGTTGAGGGATTAGACTATGATGAGACTTATGCCCCTGTAGCTAGATTAGAATCCATTAGAATTCTACTAGCCTATGCAGCTCACATGGGTTTCACACTTCACCAAATGGATGTGAAGTCGACATTCCTTAATGAGGTCATTAAGGAAGAGGTTTATGTAGAACAACCCCCCGGGTTTGAGGACCCAAATTATCCAAGACACGTTTACAAATTAAGAAAAGCTTTATATGGATTGAAACAAGCTCCCCGGGCTTGGTATGAAAGACTTTCTTCATTTCTAGTGTCTAAGGGGTTTAGGAGAGGAACAATTGACCCTACATTGTTCCTAAAATCTAAGGATAAGGATATATTTGTTGCCCAAGTATATGTAGACGATATCATTTTTGGGTCAACAAATAATGACTTTTTACAAGAATTCATCAAGTGTATGGAAGATGAATTTGAGATGAGTCTTGTAGGAGAATTAACATTCTTTTTAGAACTTCAAGTTAAGCAAACTAATGAAGGTACACATGTCTTTCAAACCAAATATGCTAAGGAAATGTTAAAGAAATTTGGTTTAGAAAATGCTAAGGTAGCATCTACCCCCATAGGAACCAATGTGAAAATGGATAGTGACCTTGAAGGGAAAATGGTAGACTCTAAACAATATAGGAGCATGATTGGTAGCTTACTATACCTAACCGCTAGTAGACCTGATATACTTTTTGCGGTAGGTATATGTGCAAGGTACCAATCTTGTGCCAAAGAGTCCCATTTAGTTGTAGTTAACAGGATCCTAAGGTATGTCAAAGGTACTCTCAATGTCGGACTTTGGTATCCTAGAACCCCTAGTGTTGATCTAATTGGATACACCGACTCGGATTATCCGGGTTGTAAGCTAGATAGGAAGAGTACTAGTGGAGGGTGTCAATTCTTGGGTCTTTCTTAGTTAGTTGGAGTAGTAGAAAACAACCATGCGTTGCCCTATCAACAACGGAGGCGGAATATGTGGCAATGGGTGGGTGTGTTTCCCAACTCCTTTGGATCATGCACACCTTAGAAGATTATGAGTTACATTATACCAAGGTCAAAGTCTTGTGTGATAATGTAAGTACAATCAACTTGACCAAAAATCCGGTTCACCACTCTAGGACAAAACACATTGAAGTGAAATATCACTTCATTCAAGACCATGTGGCAAGGGGAGACATAGAATTACACTATGTTGAGTCAAATTCGAACCTAGCCGACATCTTTACCAAGCCTCTTCCCGAATCGGAGTTTACATCCTTAAGAAGAGGCCTTGGAATGTGTTTTGTGGAAGCTTGTAGGATGAACTTTGAGATATTAGATTTGAAAAAGGGTGCTTGATCCATTAGGGTAATACATTTGGTTCACCTGTGCTTGTGGCATATTGTTGAATCATTCAAAGTATCAAAATATGAAAACTAGACCAACTATGGGGAAGGCAAGTGTTTAATCAATGTACACTTTGCCCAAAGATCATAGTTGGACATTTTAAACCTTTGAAAACCATTTTATGCTTTATATGATTTATCATGCTTTTGAAAGTTATATGATTGCAAAATTAGATTGTAAGTTTGATACAAAACTTAGTGGTTTTCAAGGTTTTTGGATTTTTATCAAAAGTCATGCATGTTTAAAATTTTATATGGACTAATATTTTTCTTTGATAGAGTATATCATTTCAAACATGTCTGCAAGTTTTTAGATTTTTTGGAATTTTCTGAATTTTTCTGGAGGTTTCTGAATTTCGGCACAGAAGCTGATATTTGCCACTGACAGAGTATCAGTCGACTGCCCCATGGGCAGTCGACTGGCACGCCTGGTTTCAGCTTCTGTGCAAATTTTCAGAAATCGAATCCTCTCTCATTTGATGCCCTAGGGATGGGTTGCTTGAGGCAATCATTTTGATGGTGTCAAAGGGGGAGAATGGGTGGTTTAAGTTAGAATTTTGACTTGGAACGGATGGTTTAAGGTATTTTGTCTAACTTAGACCTTGGATGATTGAAAATGGGAGAAGACATAGATTAAGGGGGAGGTTACCTCTTAGGTTTTGATATGTCTTACATTTTAAATGTTGTTTAGTGTTAAGTGGAAACTTAACTTGGATTATGATTAGAATTGAAAATGGGAGAAGACATGGATTAAGGGGGAGGTTACCTCTTAGGTGTGCTATGTCTTATATTTTTCAATTGCTATCTATTGTTATTGTTATTGTTGGTTGTTACTTATCTCTAAACTTAAACATATTGTCACACATCAAAAAGGCAGAGATTGTTGAGGCAATCAGTCCTTAAATGATTGGAAGATCATGATTTTGATGTGTGTGTGTGAATATGTTTAAGGTTAGAGTGTTATGTTGTATTTGATGTGTGTGATTGGGTTTGCAGGACTTGGAGAATCACACATGGTGGACATATCAGAGGGACGAGAGCCGAGGGAGGAGGACTCCAAGGGCAAGTCGGGAAGTGGACTTCAAGGGCACACGTGAAGGGTGGCATGGAGGCAAGCCAAGGGAGGCTTGTGTGCGTATCCGAGGGACAAGAGCTAGAGGAAGATGACTTCAAGGGACGAGTCAAGGAGTGAACCTGAAGGCATACGTGAAGGACTATGTGAAGACTGGCTGGGAGTGAGTGGGCAGTCGACTGGCCAAAGGGCAGTCGACTGCCAAAACTCATAGAAGGTTTTCAGCCTTCTACCAGTCGACTGGCCCAGAGGCAGTCGATTGGTATACCCCGAAAACTAGGCGTTAGCTAGCAATTAATGCTAGGCCAGTCGACTGCCCTAGGGGTAGTCGACTGGTGCGGGGCTGGACAGACTGCGAGTTTGTCCTGTTCTCTTATAAAAGGAGGACCTTTTTGCACGTGAGCGGTACAGTTCCGTACGATAACGAAGTGCTGCTCGTCTGAAAAGTGTTCTTTACTTCCTCTCTCTTATTCTACTACATTCTGTAAAGAGGAAGATCACCACTGTAAAGGTTTCTCCACCTGAAGGAGATTTTTTATAGTGGAAGTGGTGTGCGGCGTTGATCCTTGGATTAGTCATCCATCTGGGTGGATACCAAGTAAACTTTCGTTGTTAGCATTGTTCTTATTTTCCTTTACATATTATTGTTTCCGCTGCGCTAACGACCTTGTAGAGATTCAACCGAAAAAGTGCTATTCACCCCCCCTCTAGCACGCCAAATCGATCCATCAAGAAGACCCCGAGGTCACCTCGGGGTAGCGGAGCCCGATTTAGCTTCGACCTCAAGCAATGGTCCTCCCCCCCCTTTTGCTATGGATAAGTCTCCCCGTTGTAAAGAGCCATCACGACCCTTAATTGTCGGAACGGGCCGAAGCGTAATAACGGCGCAGACCATTTCAAAAGCTATCCAGTAACCGCCGAAAGAAGGGAGGACGTGGCATAAATCCTGGAGACGTGGCACTAAACGAGGAAATGCGCCCAGTCTATCGCCCTCAGCATAAAAGGTAGTCCAACCCTTCCGGTAAGGGGGTTACACTCTCTTAACTTTACACTCATTTTCATTTCTTGCTGCCTCCACTCTCCATCAATCCACTGACTTGAGCGTCGGAGTGGACTCCGCCGGACCCCTTCCGGCGTGTCCCCTAACACTCATGTTAATCTCGCAGGGCACTGAGTTCCTCCCCTCCACAGCGACCTCCACGTGGGCAGAACCTCGGTGACTGGGCATCGTCGTCGACTCCTTCCGGAACAAATTTGGCGCCGTCTGTGAAAAATTAGCAAAGCACCTGAAGGAGCACCGATGGCAGGACTGGAGGGACAACCTCTTGTCCTTATGAGAGAGGAACTCGATCGCCTGGTAGCCAACGCCATTAAAGAGGCGTTGGAGCAACACTAAGTCGAACAGGCTGCCTCGCAGCAAGAGGATCCTGCGAGGGAGGAAATCCCTAGAGTCTCCGTCTCGCATTCACGGAGATCCGTCACCCCAGTGGGGTGACGGGACGAAGTAGCCCTGGGCCCTCAATGAGAGTCACCCGGAGACATTGAGAAGGCCCACTCGGTGGCCTCTAGCGCCCAGAGGCACGGAGAGGGACAAGGAAAGAGGGATGAACCCAAGACCTCCCATAAGGTTTCCTCTACACCTTTCTCATCCGAGATTGTCGAAGATCCCATGCCAAAGTAGTTCCACGGGCCGGGATCCCCGATTACGATGGGAAGACGGATCCAGAAGATCACGTCTGCAAATTCGAGAACGCTGCAATCCTGCACCAATATATTGACGGTGTGAAGTGTCGGGTGTTCTTAAACACCCTGTCTGGAGTAGCTCAGCGGTGGTTCCAGAGGCTGCCCCAGGGTTCCATCAACTCTTTTGCGGAGTTCAGGACAACCTTCCTTCACCATTTCGCAAGCAGCCGTCGCTACCAGAAGACGTCTCTTAATCTATTCGCCCTCAAGCAGAAAGCCTAAGGAACCACTCAAGGAATACATCTAGAGGTTCAACCGGGTGGCGCAAGATGTGCCCAGGCAACGTCAGAAATACTCGTCAATGCCTGCACCCAAGGGCTCGCTGAAGGCGACTTCTTCCGATCCTTGGTAAAGAAGCCCCCGCCAGTTTCGATGATTTGCTGAGACGCTCCATCAAGCATATCAATGTGGAAGAAGTACAGTACGTCCGTCGCAAAGATCCAGTCGGAGCCCCCCTCCAGCGATTCCTCGATAAGACAGGAGGGAGCCCCGGCCCCAACTCGGGGAAAAAACCTTCACCTTGGGAAGGACCAATGGGCTGGTAGGCGCCGGCTGGTTGAGACGGTAGACACCAAGCAGCCAGAGCCATCACCAAGGTACTGTAGTTACCATGGTAGCTCAACACATTCCACTGAGGAGTGTCACACCTTGAAGAAGAAGTTCGGCGAGGAGGCAGACACCAAACCTCGAAGAAAGTGGAATAAGTTGGGGTATCGCAGAAGGTCGCCAAGGCGAAGCTTTTCTCCTCGGCGACAACATGTCAGGGGCAACGAGGTCAAACATCGGTCTCGATCACGATCGCAAGGTAGGAGTCGGGGGCTCGCACCTCGAAGATCTCTCTCCTTAGAAAGAGACCCCCAGAAGGGCAAGGCCCCCATGCGTGGTCTGCCCTCGGGTCATGTGGGGCTCATCTCCGGATGACCTACTGGAGGGGACTCTAACCGGGTGAGGAAGTCTCATACCCGGCGATTGGAAAACTACTCCATTGGAACCAGCCGGAGTCAGGAACCTGGCCCTACCATATCTTTTGGACTCGCCGACCTAGAAGAGGTGGAAGCTCCCCATGAGGACGCCATAGTGATCATAGCTCGTATTGCTAACTATGAGGTTAAGTTCATCTTTGTGGACACAGGGAGTTCCGTGAACATCTTGTTGGTGCAGAAAGCACCTAAGTTGAACCTGTGTTTTGATAATGGAAAAAGGGTTCAAAAGTTAAGGTATAATGTTTATCTAACATGTTACTCAAGTGTGCAGGAAAAGTCCTAGTGAAGGACTGCTAGGCACCTGGCGAAGGAATGCCAGGATACCAAGTCCTAGCGAAGGACTGCTAGGCACCTGGCGAAGGAATGCCAGAATACAAAGACCTAGCGAAGAACTGCTAGGCACCAGGCGAAGGACAGCTTGGCACCAAAGAGCTAGCGAAGGATTGCTAGGCACTAGGCGAAGGACAGCTTGGTACTGAAGACCTAGCGAAGGACTGCTAGGCACCAGGCGGAGGACAGCTTGGTACTGAAGACCTGGCGAAGGACAGCTAGGCACCTGGCGAAGGACAGCTGGGCAAAAGTCCAACTGGAGGAGCCGGTTGACATCATGTAAATTCTCCCGAGAGGAGTAGGTGAGGACGCGTTCCCTGTCGAGGGAACAGTAGGCGTCAGTTCGACCTAGGGCTCCATTTTGGAGACTCAAAGTCAGAACCATGACAGCTAAGGCTGTATAAAACTAACATATTATTGCTTTATGTTATTTTGGACTAACCCTAGATGTAGGACCGAAGGAACGAGTGTTTGCAGCTCAGAGAGCCTCAAAGGAGTGAGGCAGCAGCTGAGTAGGGCGCCCGGAGTGTCCCGGGCGCCCCCAAGGTAAATACAAAACTGATGAAGCAAAAAGAGTGCTTCGACAGCTTATGGGCGGGGCGCCCTGATAAGTACCATTTTGTTGACTATTTTAATTGCTAAAATCCATATTTGACCCATGTTTTACTTGCTTAATTATGATTTTACCCTAGGTTTTAGAACTTCCTCTTATTTTGGACTTAATTGTAAATTTGCACATATTTGGATTATTTGACCACTAAATTTTTGATCTATTTTTATAGGCATGAAAGGTTCATGGACCTAAGGTATACTGGGTCAAACTTGAGTCGGATGTGACCCGGATCGAGTTATCAAGATTAGGATTAAATTTGGGTCGTCCGATTCAAAAGCGGCTAGATCTGAGCCATCCGGGACCATCTGAAGCAATCCGAGCTAGGGTTAGGGTTGATCAAGCACTCTGATCAAGATCTGAAGGTTTCATCCCAATCAGAGCTCATTCAACCGTTGGATCAAGCTCGGAGGGTTCTAGATCGTCCATTCAAAGATTAGGTTGATCTGGACCATCCGTTGCACATCTGGAGGATCCGAGCTACCACGAGGCAGATCCTGACCGCAGATCATCATCATCAAAGTTTGGCTCAAATCAGAGCAAGACCAGCCGTTGGATCTCCTCCGATCAATCTGGGTCGTCCATCTTTATGTACTTAAGGAAATTTTCCCAGCTCCTCAGCCTTCGTCGCGTCCTCGCCGCAGCTCGTTTCCTTCGTTTCTTCTTCGTTTTCTTCAGCAAGTTCTTCATCTGAAGGCGCGGCCTCATCAATTCCGATCTTAGAGCAAGTTTTAGATCGACGGGAAGAGCTTGAAGTGAAGAATCCAGCTCTAAATTGCCCAAAAAACAAAGCTGAGTTGGATTGGTTCGCAGAGTGTTTTTTTCCAGCGATTTGTTGCGCTTACGGGTCCGAAGCTCGCCCTTGTGTGACGGCAAGGAGTCCTTGAGCTAGGAGAAGGGATTGATGATAGTTTCGTTAGTTAATTTCAGTTCGTTTGCTGTAATTCCATTTCTGAATTCTGTCATTACTGAAATTTCGTATCAGCTGTTCGATTTGCTTCCTTAAGTGGTTTCTGTGCTAGTTAGGTTTTCTTTCTGCCAGGCAAGTAGTTAGGAATCTTGTTAGTGAACAATAGTTTAAGATTTCAGCTTATTTCATGTTCAATTGCTTACATTCATCTTATTACCTTGCGTATCAGTTGGTGCAGTCAAATTGTTCTGTGTGCCAGTTTGTTTCTGAGATTGCAGCTCCTTCGAATTTAGTTTCTGTCTAGAATTGATGATCTGAATTAGAGATAACAATTGGTGTGTTGATGTAATTGATTTAAGTTTGTTTCGCACTTAGAATTTTCTGCACTTCTTGCTCAGTTTGCTTGTGTTCCATTTTTTGCATTTCTGCCATTTAATTGTTGCATTAGACATTTCTGATATTTTGTCCTTGATCTGAATTTTTGCTTCCAAATCTGAATTTCTTCACTCATTTGTGCATATGTTTAACTAGTGGCTTGTCTTCCAAGTGAGTTGGTCATTTAAAGTGCAGATTAGGCAGTCCACAATTCCTGTGTCAGTAGCGAATTTCAGTCCACTAGCAGTGCTCTTTTGCATGCCAACTGCTGAAAATCTGCACTTCGTATCAAGTGCAAATTAGGCAGTGCTTGGTGCCAAGTTTAAGGTAGTTTTTAGTGAGTTATTGTGTTTGAAAGTGGTTAGAGTTGCATTCGGACATTTCTGAGTTTCCTTACAATTGTTTGTTTCAAGATTTTGTAGCTAGCTTGAATTGTGCCAAGTTTGCTTGCTGCTGAAAATTCCTGCCCTGTTTTTATTCATCTTTCTAGCAACTTGTTTTGCAAATTGGTATGAAATTTGTTTCCACACTTTAGTTAAATTCTCTAGATTGATTTGGTTTCCATTGATTGAGTTATTACTTGCCATCATATTGTTTGGTTCATTAGTTTGGTTTCCTTCATTTTCATTGCTCTTCCATTTCTGAATTGCCAACAAACCCTAATTTTATTTGAAACCCAAAATTCACAAACGACACATAAATACAAGCTCGAATAACACAACATCAACTAGCCCCGAGAAAAATACGACCTGTGGCCCCTTTACTACGTTCTCATTCTTGATTGCAAAAAGGGTTTCCAGCATTATTCATATTTAAATTTGAGACCCACATTCGTGACAGTCTATTTTGGGTCCGTCAAATTTTTGGCGCCGTTGCCGGGGAAGCAACTAGTTGATTTGTTTGATTTTTGCTTGTGCACTTATTTCATATCATTCTTGATTTATTTTTGTGCTTATTGCTATATCTGGTGATCTGATTTTATTTGTTTCATCTTTATCTACTTTTACTGCGATTTGTTTTTGTTTTATGACCAGGTCTACAGGTGGTGATCTAGAAGGATTCGACCCTGAGATTGAGAGGACTTTCAGAGCCAGGAGGAGTCAGGGCATTCTTTCTGAGACTACAGATATCCCTCCTATTCAGACTATTTTCACTCACTCAGGGAGTAACATGGCAGATCACCAGAGAACTATGAAGGAGCTCGCAGCACCAGATGCTGCATTTCAGTACTCCAGCATAGCTTATCCAGAGTTAGCTGGTGATTTTGAGCTCAGATCTGGACTCATCAATTTATTGCCTAAATTTCAGGGATTAACTGGAGAGGATCCAAATAGACACCTGCACGAATTCCATGTTGTATGCTCTACTATGAAGCCTCAGGGCATTTCTGAAGAAGATATCAAGCTGAGAGCTTTTCCCTTCACACTGACAGGAGCAGCAAAAGACTGGTTTTACTATCTACCCACGGGGCATGTGTCTAGTTGGATCGCTATGAAGAAGACATTTTTGGAAAAGTATTTCCCAGCCTCCAGAACAGCTATAATCAGAAAAAGCATCTGTGGAATTCAGCAAGTGGTGGGCGAGACACTATATGACTACTGGGAGAGATTCAACAAGTTGTGTTCAAGTTGCCCCCAGCATCAGATCAGCGAGCAACTTTTAATTCAATACTTTTATGAGGGATTGCTGCAGATGGACAAAATCATGATAGATGCTGCAGCTGGAGGGGCCCTAGTGAACAAAACGCCAATGCAAGCTAGGGAGCTAATTTCTAATATGGCTGAGAATTCCCAACAATTTGGAAGCAGAGCCTTGACCACCAGAGGAGTGGGTGAAGTTCAGGTAGTTCCTACTGATCAGAAAGAGATAAGGAATTCATTGGCAGAGATCACATCACTTATTAAGGAATTGAAGGTTAATAATGCAAATCAAGGCTCAAATCTTTCAGCAACTCCACAATCTAATCAAGTGATGAGTGTGTGTGGCATTTGCTCTAGTCAAGAGCACACCTCAGATTCATGCCCCACCCTCCAACAGGACGAGACAGTAGCAACATTAGTAAGAGGACAATTTCAAGCAAGAAACAATCCTTATTCCTCTACTTATAACCCCGGTTGGAGGAATCATCCAAATTTGAGGTACGGGAACGCTTTCTGCCAACAAAACCCTCAACCGCAGCCCTCACAGCAGCCTCTACAGAATTTCCAGCAGACCCAGCAAACTCAGAATAATCAGCAAGTTTTTCAGCCGTCGAACCAGAATTTTCAGCCTAATTTCCAACAAACTCAGCAGCAATTTCAGCAACAATATCAGCAATTCGAATCTCAATTCCAGCAATATCATCAAGGGCAGCAAGGTTTTCAATCATTTCCAGCTTTCCAAACTCAAAACCAGCAAAATTTCCAGCCTTGGAATCAAAGTTTTCAGCCACACAATCAAGAATTTCAGGCCAATCAATTTCAATCTCCACAACAACCATTTCAACTGCAAAATCAGAATTTTCAAGGCTGTAATTCTCAGCAAATTCAACCCACATTCCAACCTACTTATCAGCCAATTCAACAACAATTTCATAACTCCAATCAGCCCCAACAACCCCAATTCCAACAATTACAGCAGGATGATATCATTGGAGCTTTACAAAACCTCGGAAGGCAAATGGGACAATTGGCTAATGATGTGAATCAACTTAAAGCTCAAGGATCAAGCCAACTACCTTCCCAAGCTGTTCCCAACCCAAAGGGAAATGTTAGCGCTATTTATTTGAGAAGTGGGAAGGTGGCATCAACTCAAAATGACCCAAGAGCTGAATTTTCTGAAAACAGGATAGCATGTTCATTTCCAGCCCAAATCAGTGCCGAAACCACTCCAAATTCAGTGGATACCACCCCTAGCCCGTGCCTAACTCCTTCCTCAAGCAATCCCCCAATTTTGGTGGAAAACGGAGAAGAAATCAGTGGCGAAACAGATTTTACAGCAGCTCCAAAAACCAGGGCAGCAGCTCACAACTCAGCCCTTCCATCTTCGATTCAAGAGGAAGAATTTAGGGTGCCTTTGCCTTTTCCACAGGGGAGAACTCCAACAAAAAGACAAGTGGAGGAGGAGAAAACTAAAGAGTACAATGAGCTGGTAAAACTTTTTAGTAAAGTTGAAATTAATGTACCCTTGCTGACGATGATTAAACATGTTCCTAAGTATGTAAAATTTTTGAAAGATCTATGTGTTAACAAGAGGAAGCTTAAGGAAAATGAGTTGGTCAGCATGGGGAAGAATGTTTCATCACTCATCCATGCCATACCTCAGAAATGTGAAGACCCTGGCATGTTTACTGTATCTTGTGAGATAGGGAGCACCACGCTATATGATGTCATGCTTGATTTAGGAGCTTCTATTAATGTCATGCCCAGGACAGTCTTCCAGATGCTTGGCATTGGTCCTCTACAGCCCATGAGAGTTGTGATTCAGCTAGCAGACCGGAGTCAGACCCGCTCGGCAGGAGTAATTGAAGATGTTTTGGTTAAAGTGAAAGAGTTGATTTTCCTTGCGGATTTCTACATTCTAGACATGGAGGGAGAGTATCTTGCACGTAGATCCCCACTTATCCTTGGAAGACCTTTTCTGAAGACGGCCAAAACAAAGATTGATGTTTATGCTGGCACACTTTCGATAGAGGTGGGAGACACAGTAGTCCAGTTTAGCATTTTCGATGCCATGAAGGACCTTAGGGGAGATCACTCTATTCTGAGCTTGGACACCACAGATGAGACTGTTGAGGCACAGATCATTGATGACGATAGTACATTTGATATAGTGGGAGGAGCTTTAATTTCAGAGGAAGCTGAGGAGATAGATGGAAAAACATGTGACAGCCTTGATTCCAAAACTGAAGCTTTACAGGATTTTTCTTGTTTTCTATTTTGTGATGATATTGCTATTGATAGTCCTAATCTTTTTAATAAGGTTGTTGCAGGTATTACTAAGGAGGCATGCACAGGAGATTATTCTACAGGTGTAGGGGATTGCACAGAGCCCCAGGGACCACCACCATTTCCAGAAAGTGTAGGGACTTGCATGATTGGAGCAAGTACCCAAGGATCACCTATTCTAGTTGATTATCCACCAGATTTCGAGCCTGAAATGGAGGTATTTCTTGTAGACTCAACAGACATTTTTCAGCATGATCAGGTAAGTATTTCTTCTTTTCCTTTAGAAAATTTCAGAAAGATGTCTAGAATTGCAGGTGAAGCATGTATTGATACATTTTTTGTGAGAAATAATGATGAAAATTCCATGGAGGCACTCAGGCTTGATTTTATTCGTTGTGACACATTTATTGATATACCTTATGTAGAAACTGAGTGCGAAAATTTTTTGGAGATGCCTGAAATTGATGTTATTTATTGCGATGAATCTCTTGCTATATATTATGCTGAATTTGAATGTGAGAAAATTATAGATGTGCCTCAAATTGATTTCATGGGTTACAATGCATTGCTTGACACATTTTTGGTGGATATTAATTGTGAAAAATTCCTTGAGGTGTCGAAAATTGATTTTATTGGATGTGATGCATTTTTGGATACATTTTATACAAAGACTGATATTGATTCATTTCTTTCTTAGCTTGCAGGGTCCAGAAGACTATTGGAGTGGGTGCTTCATCTGAACAAACTTAAACCTCCTGGAAGGTGTTCCAAAAAGAATAAAGAGGGAGTAGATTTTACTTTAATTCGAAAAACTCTACCTCTTAAATGGGTCTTGTATCTAAATAACCTTCGGCCACCTGAACAGATTGCAATTAAGTCCAAGTGTGGGGGAGTGATACACCGTAAAGTTGAACAAATGAAAGAAGCTCTTTCGCACACCTAGACTCCTCCACTACCACGATTGAGGCTGTTTCTTGATAGACTCCGACCGCCAGAAATAAAAGGGAGTTTGATCTTTCTTGCCTTTTCCTTTATTGCATGTTTTCACTTTTAAAATGAGTTCTTGCTAATAAATACGTGAGTAGAGTAACATGAATAAAAGTCATTGTAAATACAATATCTTTTGTTTTAGCACTTTTTCTTGCATGACTAGGAATAAATGTATCCCTTAGGTTATCTCCATAGCATTTTAGAGCCTTTTGAAAATAAATTAAATTTGGTTGTTAAAACTTAGGGTTTGAACTCATGGATGAAATCTTGGATGCTTGAGTACTACTTTGCTTTAAATTTTTAATTGAGGACTTGAGATGAGTTATTTTTGCCTAGTGAGGTTTAGCCTTATATTTGTGATGCATACATGTTATTGTACTTTAGAACTTGCTTAGGTTCTTTCAAAACCATATTTCAATGATTGGATCACATCTATAGAAGCTAATCAATTTGTTTACCTTTCCATGTCAATTTCTGGCAATAATCATGTTCATTCTATTTTTCTTTCCTTATTTTCTACTCCTTACCATGCTTTCTATGGACTTGTTTGTTTGGGGATGTTCTTGGATGTTATTTTGCCCGAGACGAACAAAGGATTAAGTGTGGGGGAGTGATTAGTGTTTTGGAATGTATTATCATCAAGGAAGCACTTCATTTGAAAGAAAAAAGAAATTTCATGTGCCATTTGAGTTGATGTTTGGTATCAAGATCAAGTGGGAAGAAGTAGTTAAGGATGAAAACAATTGAGGCATCTAGATTCTTGCTCATTATTTGAAGATCCAAGGAAAACAAATGGCATACAATGAAGAAAAAAAAATCTACAATGTAGAAAGAAAAAAAAATTTGGCACGCAAGTGGAAGAAGATGTATCAAAATGCCTTGGAGCATGTTTCGGCCATTATGATAGAGGATGAATTGCATGTGAAACCAATGCAGAAATTGTGTGCCAAGTTGAATTCAGTGAAGAAGAAAGAAAAACTGAGCCAAGTGGAAAAGAAATGAGCAGAAAAAAAACAAAGGAAGCAAAGTATCAAGCCATTAAGTGGAAGAAGATGTTTGAAGATCTGTATAATCTGGAAATACTAGTAGTGAGAAGCTGTGAGGTGCTGAAACAATTGAAGATTCTTCTGTTGAATTTGTATTGAAAAAAAAAATCGGTTGGAAACTTTGAGAGCAGAAAAAAAAACAAAACAGTTTGGAAAACAGAAAAAAAAACTGTAAAGCAGAATTCTGAGTTTGGTTTCACTTGAGTGCTCTAGATCTGGGAGAAGTTTGGAAGCTGATCACATCATGAATGAATAAAGGGAAGCTGCGGAAAAATCAGGAAGTCAGCAGCTTGAAAAAAAAACAGAAAAAAAACACAAAGGAGACCAAGTGGCACACCATTGAGTTTCGGCACCATGAAATTAGTGAAGATACTCTCATCCAAATTGAAGATCTGGTCCAATACATTCTGATTTCATTAGAGAAAAGAAAGGAAAAGAAAAAAAATCAGAAAAGGAAAAGAGGAAACAAGATTGGCACGCAATAGAACAATTGGCACAAGGGAATTAATGAAGTCTTCTCATACAATTTTAGAAGGGCATTGCAAAGACTCACTCCATCACACTTTGGATTTCATTATGTGGACTGAAAGGAGGGCAAAAATGCATCAAGAATATCCTTGAACATTCAAGTCTTCCACTCATTCAATTTGCTATTTTCTAGGCCTTTACTTCATTTTTACCATCTCCTATATCTTTCACTTTTGAATAAACTTTTATAGATGATTGATTATAATCATGAATAATGGTAGAGAGTAGATAACAAGCAAGCCTATGGTAGTGCAAAAAGCATGTGTGTATGAGTGAACTCCATTTCCATCATGTATTTAAAACTTAGGAAGAGAGCCACAAAAAAAAAAACTTCCCTTGAAAGGCTAGTGAGTGAAATTCATCTCAATGAATCATGAAGGTTGAAATTGCTAAGTTGTTGATTTAAGGACAAGATACTAATCCATAGAGTTTAGGTTTTTGAGAATTAACAACCCTAGGTAATTTCTTTTCATTTGCTTCTAATTATGCTTTAGAAAACCAAAGGGATACATACTTAGTGGTTTCGCGAGACACTCAAGCTTAAGTGTGGGGGAGTTGATAAGTACCATTTTGTTGACTATTTTAATTGCTAAAATCCATGTTTGACCCATGTTTTACTTGCTTAATTATGATTTTACCCTAGGTTTTAGAACTTCCTCTTATTTTGGACTTAATTGCAAATTTGCACATATTTCGATTATTTGGCCACTAAATTTTTGATCTATTTTTGTAGGCATGAAAGGTTCATGGACCAGGGCATACTGGGTCAAACTTGAGTCGGATGTGACCCGGATCGAGTTATCAAGATTAGGATTAAATCTGGGCCGCCCGATTCAAAAGCGGCTAGATCTGAGCCATCCGGGACCATCTGAAGCAATCCGAGCTAGGGTTAGCGTTGATCAAGCACTCTGATCATGATCTGAAGGTTTCATCCTAATCAGAGCTTATTCAACCGTTGGATCAAGCTCGGAGGGCTCTAGATCGTCCATTCAAAGATTAGGTTGATCTGGACCATCCGTTGCACATCTGGAGGATCCGAGCTACCACGAGGCAGATCCTGACCCCAGATTATCATCATCAAAGTTTGGCTCAAATCAGAGCAAGACCAGCCGTTGGATCTCCTCCCAAGCTCAAGGTCCTGACAATTGGCTAATGATGTGAATCAACTTTAAGCTCAAGGATCAAGCCAACTACCTTCCCAAGCTGTTCCCAACCCAAAGGGAAATGTTAGCGCTATTTATTTGAGAAGTGGGAAGGACATCAACTCAAAATGACCCAAGAGCTGAATTTTTTGAAAACAGGATAGCATGTTCATTTCCAGCCCAAATCAGTGCCGAAACCACTCCAAATTCAGTGGATACCACCCCTAGCCCGTGCCTAACTCCTTCCTCAAGCAATCCCCCAATTTTGGTGGAAAACGGAGAAGAAATCAGTGGCGAAACAGATTTTACAGCAGCTCCAAAAACCAGGGCAGCAGCTCACAACTCAGCCCTTCCATCTTCGATTCAAGAGGAAGAATTTAGGGTGCCTTTGCCTTTTCCACAGGGGAGAACTCCAACAAAAAGACAAGTGGAGGAGGAGAAAACTAAAGAGTACAATGAGCTGGTAAAACTTTTTAGTAAAGTTGAAATTAATGTACCCTTGCTGACGATGATTAAACAGGTTCCTAAGTATGTAAAATTTTTGAAAGATCTATGTGTTAACAAGAGGAAGCTTAAGGAAAATGAGTTGGTCAGCATGGGGAAGAATGTTTCATCACTCATCTATGCCATACCTCAGAAATGTGAAGACCCTGGCATGTTTACTGTATCTTGTGAGATAGGGAGCACCACGCTACATGATGTCATGCTTGATTTAGGAGCTTCTATTAATGTCATGCCCAGGACAGTCTTCCAGATGCTTGGCATTGGTCCTCTACAGCCCACGAGAGTTGTGATTCAGCTAGCAGACCGGAGTCAGACCCGCCCGGCAGGAGTTATTGAAGATGTTTTGGTTAAAGTGAAAGAGTTGATTTTCCCTGCAGATTTCTACATTCTAGATATGGAGGGAGAGTATCTTGCACGTAGATCCCCACTTATCCTTGGAAGACCTTTTCTGAAGACGGCCAAAACAAAGATTGATGTTTATGCTGGCACACTTTCGATAGAGGTGGGAGACACAGTAGTCCAGTTTAGCATTTTCGATGCCATGAAGGACCCTAGGGGAGATCACTCTATTCTGAGCTTGGACACCACAGATGAGACTGTTGAGGCACAGATCATTAATGACGATAGTACATTTGATATAGTGGGAGGAGCTTTAATTTCAGAGGAAGCTGAGGAGATAGATGGAAAAACATGTGACAGCCTTGATTCCAAAACTGAAGCTTTACAGGATTTTTCTTATTTTCTATTTTGTGATGATATTGCTATTGATAGTCCTAATCTTTTTAATAAGGTTGTTGCAGGTATTACTAAGGAGGCATGCACAGGAGATTATTCTACAGGTGTAGGGGATTGCACAGAGCCCCAGGGACCACCACCATTTCCAGAAAGTGTAGGGACTTGCATGATTGGAGCAAGTACCCAAGGATCACCTATTCTAGTTGATTGTCCACCAGATTTCGAGCCTGAAATGGAGGTATTTCTTGTAGACTCAACAGACATTTTTCAGCATGATCAGGTAAGTATTTCTTCTTTTCCTTTAGAAAATTTCAGAAAGATGTCTAGAATTGCAGGTGAAGCATGTATTGATACATTTTTTGTGAGAAATAATGATGAAAATTCCATGGAGGCACCCAGGCTTGATTTTATTCGTTGTGACACATTTATTGATATACCTTATGTAGAAACTGAGTGCGAAAAATTTTTGGAGATGCCTGAAATTGATGTTATTTATTGCGATGAATCTCTTGCTATATATTATGCTGAATTTGAATGTGAGAAAATTATAGATGTGCCTCAAATTGATTTCATGGGTTATAATGCATTGCTTGACACATTTTTGGTGGATATTAATTGTGAAAAATTCCTTGAGGTGTCAAAAATTGATTTTATTGGATGTGATGCATTTTTGGATATATTTTATACAAAGACTGATATTGATTCATTTCTTTCTTAGCTTGCAGGGTCCAGAAGACTATTGGAGTGGGTGCTTCATCTGAACAGACTTAAACCTCCTGGAAGGTGTTCCAAAAAGAATAAAGAGGGAGTAGATTTTACTTTAATTCGAAAAACTCTACCTCTTAAATGTGTCTTGTATCTAAATAACCTTCGGCCACCTGAACAGATTGCAATTAAGTCCAAGTGTGGGGGAGCGATACACCGTAAAGTTAAACAAATGAAAGAAGCTCTTTCGCACACCCAGACTCCTCCACTACCACGATGGAGGCTGTTTCTTGATAGACTCCGACCGCCAGAAATTAAAGGGAGTTTGATCTTTCTTGCCTTTTCCTTTATTGCATGTTTTCACTTTTAAAATGAGTTCTTGCTAATAAATACGTGAGTAGAGTAACATGAATAAAAGTCATTGTAAATACCATATCTTTTGTTTTAGCACTTTTTCTTGCATGACTAGGAATAAATGTATCCCTTAGGTTATCTCCATAGCATTTTAGAGCCTTTTGAAAATAAATTAAATTTGGTTGTTAAAACTTAGGGTTTGAACTCATGGATGAAATCTTGGATGCTTGAGTACTACTTTGCTTTAAATTTTTAATTGAGGACTTGAGATGAGTTATTTTTGCCTAGTGAGGTTTAGCCTTATATTTGTGATACATATATGTTATTGTACTCTAGAACTTGCTTAGGTTCTTTCAAAATCATATTTCAATGATTGGATCACATCTATAGATGCTAATCAATTTGTTTACCTTTCCATGTCAATTTCTGGCAATAATCATGTTCATTCTATTTTTCTTTCCTTATTTTCTACTCCTAACCATGCTTTCTATGGACTTGTTTGTTTGGGGATGTTCTTGGATGTTATTTTGCCCGAGACGGACAAAGGATTAAGTGTGGGGGAGTGATTAGTGTTTTGGAATGTATTATCATCAAGGAAGCACTTCATTTGAAAGAAAAAAGAAATTTCATGTGCCATTTGAGTTGATGTTTGGTATCAAGATCAAGTGGGAAGAAGTAGTTAAGGATGAAAACAATTGAGGCATCTAGATTCTTGCTCATTATTTGAAGATCCAAGGAAAACAAATGGCATACAATGAAGAAAAAAAAATCTACAATGTAGAAAGAAAAAAAAATTTGGCACGCAAGTGGAAGAAGATGTATCAAAATGCCTTGGAGCATGTTTCGGCCATTATGATAGAGGATGAATTGCATGTGAAACCAATGCAGAAATTGTGTGCCAAGTTGAATTCAGTGAAGAAGAAAGAAAAACTGAGCCAAGTGGAAAAGAAATGAGCAGAAAAAAAACAAAGGAAGCAAAGTATCAAGCCATTAAGTGGAAGAAGATGTTTGAAGATCTGTATAATCTGGAAATACTAGTAGTGAGAAGCTGTGAGGTGCTGAAACAATTGAAGATTCTTCTGTTGAATTTGTATTGAAAAAAAAATCGGTTGGAAACTTTGAGAGCAGAAAAAAAAAACAAAACAGTTTGGAAAACAGAAAAAAAAACTGTAAAGCAGAATTCTGAGTTTGGTTTCACTTGAGTGCTCTAGATCTGGGAGAAGTTTGGAAGCTGATCACATCATGAATGAATAAAGGGAAGCTGCGGAAAAATCAGGAAGTCAGCAGCTTGAAAAAAAAAACAGAAAAAAAACACAAAGGAGACCAAGTGGCACACCATTGAGTTTCGGCACCATGAAATTAGTGAAGATACTCTCATCCAAATTGAAGATCTGGTCCAATACATTCTGATTTCATTAGAGAAAAGAAAGGAAAAGAAAAAAAAATCAGAAAAGGAAAAGAGGAAACAAGATTGGCACGCAATAGAACAATTGGCACAAGGGAATTAATGAAGTCTTCTCATACAATTTTAGAAGGGCATTGCAAAGACTCACTCCATCACACTTTGGATTTCATTATGTGGACTGAAAGGAGGGCAAAAATGCATCAAGAATATCCTTGAACATTCAAGTCTTCCACTCATTCAATTTGCTATTTTCTAGGCCTTTACTTCATTTTTACCATCTCCTATATCTTTCACTTTTGAATAAACTTTTATAGATGATTGATTATAATCATGAATAATGGTAGAGAGTAGATAACAAGCAAGCCTATGGTAGTGCAAAAAGCATGTGTGTATGAGTGAACTCCATTTCCATCATGTATTTAAAACTTAGGAAGAGAGCCACCAAAAAAAAAAACTTCCCTTGAAAGGCTAGTGAGTGAAATTCATCTCAATGAATCATGAAGGTTGAAATTGCTAAGTTGTTGATTTAAGGACAAGATACTAATCCATAGAGTTTAGGTTTTTGAGAATTAACAACCCTAGGTAATTTCTTTTCATTTGCTTCTAATTATGCTTTAGAAAACCAAAGGGATACATACTTAGTGGTTTCGCGAGACACTCAAGCTTAAGTGTGGGGGAGTTGATAAGTACCATTTTGTTGACTATTTTAATTGCTAAAATCCATGTTTGACCCATGTTTTACTTGCTTAATTATGATTTTACCCTAGGTTTTAGAACTTCCTCTTATTTTGGACTTAATTGCAAATTTGCACATATTTCGATTATTTGGCCACTAAATTTTTGATCTATTTTTGTAGGCATGAAAGGTTCATGGACCTAGGGCATACTGGGTCAAACTTGAGTCGGATGTGACCCGGATCGAGTTATCAAGATTAGGATTAAATCTGGGCCGCCCGATTCAAAAGCGGCTAGATCTGAGCCATCCGGGACCATCTGAAGCAATCCGAGCTAGGGTTAGCATTGATCAAGCACTCTGATCATGATCTGAAGGTTTCATCCCAATCAGAGCTTATTCAACCGTTGGATCAAGCTCGGAGGGCTCTAGATCGTCCATTCAAAGATTAGGTTGATCTGGACCATCCGTTGCACATCTGGAGGATCCGAGCTACCACGAGGCAGATCCTGACCCCAGATTATCATCATCAAAGTTTGGCTCAAATCAGAGCAAGACCAGCCGTTGGATCTCCTCCGATCAATCTGGGCCGTCCATCTTTATGTACTTAAGGAAATTTTCCCAGCTCCTCAGCCTTCGTCGCGTCCTCGCCGCAGCTCGTTTCCTTCGTTTCTTCTTCGTTTTCTTCAGCAAGTTCTTCATCTGAAGGCGTGACCTCATCAATTCCGATCTTAGAGCAAGTTTTAGATCGACGGGAAGAGCTTGAAGTGAAGAATCCAGCTCTAAATTGCCCAAAAAACAAAGCTGAGTTGGATTGGTTCGCAGAGTGTTTTTTTTCCAGCGATTTGTTGCGCTTACAGGTCCGAAGCTCGCCCTTGTGTGACGGTAAGGAGTCCTTGAGCTAGGAGAAGGGATTGATGATAGTTTCGTTAGTTAATTTCAATTCGTTTGCTGTAATTCCATTTCTGAATTCTGTCATTATTGAAATTTCGTATCAGCTGTTCGATTTGCTTCCTTAAGTGGTTTCTGTGCTAGTTAGGTTTTCTTTCTGCCAGGCAAGTAGTTAGGAATCTTGTTAGTGAACAATAGTTTAAGATTTCAGCTTATTTCATGTTCAATTGCTTACATTCATCTTATTACCTTGCGTATCAGTTGGTGCAGTCAAATTGTTCTGTGTGCCAGTTTGTTTCTGAGATTGCAGCTCCTTCGAATTTAGTTTCTGTCCAGAATTGATGATCTGAATTAGAGATAACAATTGGTGTGTTGATGTAATTGATTTAAGTTTGTTTCGCACTTAGAATTTTCTGCACTTCTTGCTCAGTTTGCTTGTGTTCCATTTTTTGCATTTCTGCCATTTAATTGTTGCATTAGACATTTCTGATATTTTGTCCTTGATCTGAATTTTTGCTTCCAAATCTGAATTTCTTCACTCATTTGTGCATATGTTTAACTAGTGGCTTGTCTTCCAAGTGAGTTGGTCATTTAAAGTGCAGATTAGGCAGTCCACAATTCCTGTGTCAGTAGCGAATTTCAGTCCACTAGCAGTGCTCTTTTGCGTGCCAACTGCTGAAAATCTGCACTTCGTATCAAGTGCAGATTAGGCAGTGCTTGGTGCCAAGTTTAAGGTAGTTTTTAGTGAGCTATTGTGTTTGAAAGTGGTTAGAGTTGCATTCGGACATTTCTGAGTTTCCTTACAATTGTTTGTTTCAAGATTTTGTAGCTAGCTTGAATTGTGCCAAGTTTGCTTGCTGCTGAAAATTCCTGCCCTGTTTTTATTCATCTTTCTAGCAACTTGTTTTGGAAATTGGTATCAAATTTGTTTCCACACTTTAGTTAAATTCTCTAGATTGATTCGGTTTCCATTGATTGAGTTATTACTTGCCATCATATTGTTTGGTTCATTAGTTTGGTTTCCTTCATTTTCATTGCTCTTCCATTTCTGAATTGCCAACAAACCCTAATTTTATTTGAAACCCAAAATTCACAAACGACACATAAATACAAGCTCGAATCACACAACGTCAACTAGCCCCGAGAAAAATACGACCTGTGGCCCCTTTACTACGTTCTCATTCTTGATTGCAAAAAGGGTTTCCAGCATTATTCATATTTAAATTTGAGACCCACATTCGTGACAGTCTATTTTGGGTCCGTCAAATTTTTGGCGTCGTTGCCGGGGAAGCAACTAGTTGATTTGTTTGATTTTTGCTTGTGCACTTATTTCATATCATTCTTGATTTATTTTTGTGCTTATTGCTATATCTGGTGATCTGATTTTATTTGTTTCATCTTTATCTACTTTTACTGCGATTTGTTTTTGTTTTATGACCAGGTCTACAGGTGGTGATCTAGAAGGATTCGACCCTGAGATTGAGAGGACTTTCAGAGCCAGGAGGAGCCAGGGCATTCCTTCTGAGACTACAGATATCCCTCCTATTCAGACTATTTTCACTCACTCAGGGAGTAACATGGCAGATCACCAGAGAACTATGAAGGAGCTCGCAGCACCAGATGCTGCATTTCAGTACTCCAGCATAGCTTATCCAGAGCTAGCTGGTGATTTTGAGCTCAGATCTGGACTCATCAATTTATTGCCTAAATTTCAGGGATTAACTGGAGAGGATCCAAACAGACACCTGCACGAATTCCATGTTGTATGCTCTACTATGAAGCCTCAGGGCATTTCTGAAGAAGATATCAAGCTGAGAGCTTTTCCCTTCACACTGACAGGAGCAGCAAAAGACTGGTTTTACTATCTACCCACGGGGCATGTGTCTAGTTGGATCGCTATGAAGAAGACATTTTTGGAAAAGTATTTCCCAGCCTCCAGAACAGCTATAATCAGAAAAAGCATCTGTGGAATTCAGCAAGTGGTGGGCGAGACACTATATGACTACTGGGAGAGATTCAACAAGTTGTGTTCAAGTTGCCCCCAGCATCAGATCAGCGAGCAACTTTTAATTCAATACTTTTATGAGGGATTGCTGCAGATGGACAAAATCATGATAGATGCTGCAGCTGGAGGGGCCCTAGTGAACAAAACGCCAATGCAAGCTAGGGAGCTAATTGTAGGATCGATGCACGTGAGAGGGGGGGGGTGAATCACGTGACTTTTTTTAAAATTTAAATCAGAGTGCTTTAAAAAGCGTGCACAGCGGAAATGAAAGAAACGATTATAAAAACGAACACACAAACACGAACGATTTTTACTTCGTTCGGAGCCTTCGGCGACTCCTACTCGAAGGCCCAGGTCCCTCGGACCTTTCCGTTGGGCAATCCACTAAAACTCTCTATCGGTCAACCCCGATAGAGTAGGCGAGTACAAATGAATTGAAAGTGTGACAACCCCACACTTTCAAGTAATTAAGTGCAATAAAAATATATAAAAAAATATTCTTCTTTTTACCGACGTCCGGAGTAGGTCGACTCTTTTGGGGCAGCGGGACGTCGTCGGCTCGAAGTGAAGCGTTTCCGGAGCAAGGCGCGAGCGTAGAAGAACTTGGAGACTTTGGAAGAAGTGTTGTTTTCGAACCTTGGTCGAGGGGCTCTATTTATAGCCCTGGGGGCGCCCGGGATGCTCGGGGCGCCCCCCACGTGGCTTTCGATCCGGTGCGCCCTCCGGTCAAGGCTGATCTCTTCATCTTCGGGATCAGCTTTGACCGGGGCGCCCGACGCGCACGGGGCGCCCGGGTTGACCGGTCAAAACCTCATCTCCATGGCTTCGTGAGGGTGAGCTGCAGCAGCTGAATCTGCGTGGCACAGTGGGCGCCCGCGACACGCGGGGCGCCCGACGCGCGCGGCTGTCGGGGCGTTTACCTCTGCTGACTTTGGGTTGACTCTGGGGGGCGCCCGAAACATCCGGGGCGCCCAGCTCAGCTACTGCTTCACTCCTTTGAGGCTCTCTGAGCTGCAGGTACATAGTCCTTCGGTCCTGCATCCAGGGTTAGTCCAAAACAAGGCTAGCACAATTTTATATGGACTAAAATAAGATACAATTCTAAGTTAATTAGATCCTGTCTCCCAGACCAGGATCTAACCAGGACTCAACTTAGATCACCTAAATGGGTCTAAGTTGGACCGCGCCTAAAGTCCAAGATTGGACTCGTCCTCACTGGGTCGCTCCTCCAGTGACTTACCTTACTTACCCATTGTGCAGTTTTACTTGACCTCTTGACCCACCAGGACTTCCTGCCAAGGCTCAACCACCCTGGTCTTCCTGCCAAGTCTCAACCAACTTGGTCTTCAGCCAGTTGTCAGGTCCCGCGGACCCAACTGGACTTCCTGCCAGGACTCAACCATCCTGGACTTCAGCCTGGTGTCTGGTCCTAAGTCTTTCAACCCTGCACACTTAGTAAATAGGTTAAACACCAACAACCCTAACTTTAACCACTTTGTCATACATTCAAAACCCGAGTTTGACCGTTAGTGCAAACTGCACCAACAATCTCCCCCTTTTTGATGTATTGACAACTCAGGTTAAAGTTAGAAAAAAAACAGTAGATATGAACTTGCATAAACATGCAGACAATATAACACAAGCATAGGTATGAAAGTTGCAGCACACAAGAAGGCGGTATGAAAGTTGCAGCACACAAGAAGGCAGAGATAAATAAATGTGAAATAAGCATGCTGTTTGCAATTTTCTAACCCTTTTACCCTACTCTCCCCCTTTGTCATTCATCAAAAAAATATAAGCATTATAACTTTTAAGGGAGTAGAAATATAGGCTAAGTGTTAGAAAGAAACTAGTTTTAAATTTATTAACTCAGCTTTTTTTTTTAAAATTTTTTTTTTCAAAAAAGGTTAAAAAAATTTTTAGGGATCAATATTTATCAAAATTTTCAAATGTGTTTTGTCAAAAATATTTTGACCTCAGCTCCCCCTGGACCAAGTAATGATTGTGGTCCCTTTTCATATGTCTAACTCTAGTTACTGACTAACTATCTAGATGATAGTAGTGTTCACTGAGTTAGTCAAGTCAAGTAATAATGTCTAGCTCAGATTTTAGTGCAAGACTACTTGACTTGATCACTGTAACGTAGGTATTTTACGCCCAGACCTACTGTGATGCACTGACTTAAGCATTCGGAAGTCCAGGCAGAGTCCTATGCATCTCACAACCGTTCTATTTTTTTGCAAACACAAACAAGTTAATCTTATGTGTTTTGTGAGATGCGGCTACCTAAAACTATAGGTTCATGCAATTATAGGGGTCAAGCTTAGGCTAAGTCTGCCAGTTTTGAAAATCAGATTTTGAAAGACAATAAAAGTTCTTGAAAACCACATTTGAAAAGTCCGTGTTTAAGTTAAATTTTGAAAGGCAATAAACTTTTGAAAAACAGGTTTGAAAGATCCATGTTTTTAAACTCACAAGCTTAATTAGTTAAACCAAAAGTCAACTTAAGCTTATCAGGTCAGTCCTAGTCTATAACACACATTCCTATTAACCTTCTCAAGTTGCTAAATTCAGATTCAGGAAGTGGTTTGGTAAATATATCAGCTAGATTAGACTTAGATTCAACATGGTTAAGTTCAATCTCTCCTTTATTTACATGATCTCTGACAAAATGGTGTTTGATTTCTATATGTTTGGTCCTAGAGTGGTGGATTGGGTTTTTGGTTAAATTGATTGAACTTAGGTTATCTATAAAATTTTTGACTTTCTTAAAATCTAAGTTAAAATCTTTTAAGGTATGCATCATCCAGAGTAGTTGGGCTACACATTCACCCATTGCTATATACTCAGCTTCAGTGGTGGATAGGGCAACACAATGTTGTTTTCTACTGAACCAACTAACTAGTGAGGGTCCTAGAAGTTGGCATCCACCACTGGTACTTTTTCTGTCTAACTTACAGCCAGCATAATTTGAGTCAGAGAATCCAATAAGTTCAAACTGGGCTGTTCTAGGGTACCAAATTCCTAAATTTTTTTGTCCCTTTGAGATACCTAAATATCCTTTTAACTAGGGTTAGATGTGATTCTTTAGCACATGTTTGATACCTAGCACACATACTAACTGCAAAGAGAATATCAGGCGACTTGCAGTTAGGTAAAGTAGGCTACCTATAGCACTTCTATAATACTTAAGGTCAACAGGTTTGCCATTTGTGTCACTATCTATAGTTTGATTGGTAGCCATAGGTGTCTTAATTTCTTTAGCACTATCCATTAAGTAATTCTTTAGTGTATTTTTGTTGATAGACAAAAGTACCCTCACTAGTCTGTTTTATTTGTAACCCTAAAAAGAAAGTTAATTGACCTACTAAACTCATTTCAAATTCATTTTTCATTACCGTTATAAAATCTTGTAAAAAGTTTGAGTTAGTTGAGCCAAATACTATATCATCTACATATATTTGAGCTATAAAAATATCAGTTTTTAGAGTTTTAACAAATAGTGTTGGGTCAATTTTGCCTTGGTTAAAGCCTTTAGATACTAAGTAGTTAGACAATTTTTCATACCAGGCCCTAGGGGCTTGCTTAAGTCCATATAAGGCTTTCTTAAGTCTAAAGACATAGTCAGGGTTTCTAAGCTTTCAAAACCAGGAGGTTGACCTACATAAACCTCTTCTTTAATTAGACCATTTAGGAAGGCTGACTTAACATCCATTTGATAAAGCTTAAATCCCTTATGGGCTGCATAACTCAAGAGCATTCTAATGGATTCAAGTCTGGCTACAGGGGCATAGGTTTCATCATAATCAAGACCTTCTACTTGGCTAAACCCCTTAGCTACTAGCCTAGCCTTATTCCTAACTGTTTCTCCTTGTTCGTTAAGTTTATTCCTAAAGACCCATTTAGTTTCAATAAATTTCTTGCCTTTAGGTAGGGGTACTAAGTCCCAGACTTGACTACGTTCAAATTGGGCTAACTCTTCCTGCATGGCTATGATCCAATCAGGGTCAAGTAAAGACTCTTCTATAGACTTGGGTTGAGTTTGATTAGTTGGTTTGTGGGTTGACCTAGTTTGTTTTCCTTGTTGACAAGCATTACATAAGGTTGACTCAAGGTTAGATAACTTTGGTAGGCCTCTAACTAAACCATTTAGTTTAGGTAGTTTTCTGAAGTGAGTGTGTGAAAGTCTCCTATGCCAGAGCCAAGTCTCATCCTTATGAGTTAAGAGGCAATTTTCTAAGGGACAGGTTAACTTAATTTCATAAATGTTATTGTGCCTAAGTCCTCTAAGTGTGATGTGTGGGTTGTCATTGTGTTTGATCAGACATTCATTGGATAGGAACCTAACCTTATAACCAGTGTCACACAATTGACTAATGCTTAGTAAATTGAAGTTGAAATTTTCAACAAGTAATACATTTGTTATTATGAAATCAGACTCAAGTTCAATATTGCCTAGGCCAATTACCTTAAGTTTACCGTTGTTTCCAAAAGCAACGGTCCCTAGTCTTTTGTACTTGAGTTCTGTAAATTTGGTGGGATCCCCAGTCATGTGTCTGGAGCATCCACTGTCAATGATCCATTTATTTTCCTACAGTTAAGTAAACGGTTTAGACCTAGGTTGAGTTTTTGAAAAAATCTAAAAAGATTTAAACACTTGAGTTTGAATTTTAAATTTGCGTTATGTTAAGTTTGACTTTGAATTTGATTTTTATTTTCGAATTTGAATTTGAATCTTTGAGATTGAATTTTAATTTTAATTTGAATTTGAATTTGAATTTTAATCTTAATTTTTGAATTTTAATTTTAATTTGAATTTGAATTTTAATTTTAATCTTAATTTTTGAAATTGAATTTTAATTTTAATTTGAATTTGAATTTTAATTTTAATCTTAATTTTTGAAATTGAATTTTAATTTGAATTTGAATTTGAATTTTAATTTTAATTTTAATTTTTGAAATTGAATTTTAATTTTAATTTGAATTTGAATTTTAATTTTAATCTTAATTTGAATTTTAATTTTAATTTGAATTTGAATTTTAATTTTAATCTTAATTTGAATTTTAATTTTAATTTGAATTTGAATTTTAATTTTAATCTTAATTTTTGAATTTTAATTTTAATTTGAATTTGAATTTTAATTTTAATCTTAATTTGAATTTTAATTTCAATTTGAATTTGAATTTTAATTTTAATCTTAATTTTTGAATTTGAATTTTAATTTGAATTTTAATTTTAATCTTAATTTTTGATTTGAATGTTGAGTTATCAATCAATAATTTGAATTTGGTTATCCTTATTCATCTCACTCGGTCTAAGTCATCAATCAAGGGAGTCCTATGATTTTGTGAGATGATTTTGAGTTTGTTTAGAAAAGTTAACTTGACCTTGTGTTAGATCCAAGTTTAACAATTAGTAATTTAAAAGTACACTTCAATAATTGGCTTCCAGGCCATGGCGAGGCACAGTGGCCTTCTTTGGCCGAAGCCTTATTGGAGCAACAACCATTTTCTAGGCAAAGCCGCTTAAAGAAGTTGAACTTTTAACTTACTCATTGAAAACCTTGGTACTAAATAGTACAAGATTCAAATTAACTTTGAAGCTAATCTTAAGTGCCCACCTGGGCAGAGGCTGATTTTAAGGTGCCAACTAGTTTGGAGCCTCCCCCTAAATTGTAGACTGGGTGTCTAGGGTCAATGTAATGGATGTCCCTTTTTGGGACATAAAATTGATTCTGACCTACTTGCTTTGTTAGATAAGCTTTCGGAACCCACGCTTTTCGTTGATTTTTGCGGGGGTGGATAAAGGAGATAAAAGATCTTTGGTTCGATCTTGATTTATATCCTATCCCAGATTTGTTGTACATGCCCTTTTGTGATCCAAGAATAAGGTCAAGGTTCTTGGATCGGGTTGTGAAAGTTGCTAGTAGATCCTTAAGTTTTAGGACTTCGCCCTTTAGGGTTGAGTTTTCAGTTTCAAGCTCAATTAATTTCTGAGTTTGAGTTTGTTCAGTTAATGTTCTGGTATTAATTAATTGCTCCTTAAGGTCTTGATTTTCCTTAAGGAGCTGATCATTTCTAGATTCAGATGCAAGCAATTTTTTATTTAAGACAGAAATAATTTTAAAGAATTTTTCATTTACTGAATCTAAATATACCTTAGTAGAGCCGTCTGAAAATAGTCCGATCTCTTGGCTCGACTCGTATTCGGAATCCTCGTCTTGCTCCGAGTCCGTTTCTGGTCCGGTTGCCATCAGTGCGAGGTAGCTTGCGTTCTTCGGTTGTTCATCGTCGGAATCGTCCGAGCTTTCATCCCACGTGGCTTGAAGAGCCTTCTTCTTTTTGTTCTTAGTGGGTTGGTCCTCTTTCTTGTAAGGGCATTCATGTTTGAAGTGCCCTTTTCTGTTACAGCCGAAGCAGATCATTTTGCTTTTACCTTCAGTGCTGTAGGGCTTCATTACCTTTTGAATATCTTTCTTTGAAAATTTGTTCTTCCTTCTGGTGAACATTTTTCTTACCAAGTTCACCAGTTGTTCTTCTTCATCAGAGCCTGAGTCATCTTCAGGTTCTTCTTGGACTTTTCTCTTTGATTTGGCTTCCTTTGGTGAACCTGCAAATAAAGCTAGCCCTTTCTCGGCCTTGGCGTTAGTCTGTTCGTGCAGTTCTAATTCACAAAACAATTCATCCAAATTAATTTTAGAAAGGTTCCTAGAAATTTTATAAGCATCTATAATAGATGCCCATAATGAATTTCTAGGGAATGCATTTAAAGCATACCTTATGATGTCTCTGTTTTCTTGTTTGTGCCCGATTAGGTGGAGTCCATTTAGTATGTCCTTGATCCGGGCGTGGAGTTGGCTTGCAGATTCTCCTTCCTGCATTTTTATATTAAATAACTTATTTAAAAGTAAATCCCTTTTTGTTACCTTGGCGTCAGAGGTGCCTTCATGTAGTTCAATTAATTTGTCCCATAGCTCCTTCGCCGAGTCGGTTGGTCCAATTCTGTTTAGCTCCTCTTTGGTAAGTCCGCACTGGAGGGTGTTCTGAGCTTTGAACTCGGTCTGAGCCTTTTTCTTCATCTCTGAGTTCCATCTGTCGGGCCTTAGTGGAGCATTATTTCCCTCATCCATTGGCGGTGTGTAGCCTGTTTGAACTGCAAACCACTGATCCATGTCGGTCTTCAGATAAACCTCCATCCTTCTCTTCCAGTAGGGAAAGTCTTCCCCATTAAAGAGGGGAGGGCGAGCAGTGCTATAGCCTTCACCTTGAGCCATCTGAAATAGACTACACAAAAACTTGTCCCAAGACTAGGTCCTGGATTAGTAGTGTGGTAGAAAAGGAGAAGAGAGAGAAAAAGTGACTCGAAATGGTGTTGCACCAAATTCGAGTAAAATCAAACGAACGGAAAAAATAATCCAAATCTAGGCAACAATACCTAATTTAGATCAAGTGTAGCGAAAAACCAAAACTCGAAAAAAAACTGGATTTCCCCCGGTTCTTATGGTGGTTGCACCGATACAGAGCGTACCAGGCTCTGATACCACTTGTAGGATCGATGCACGTGAGAGGGGGGGGGTGAATCACGTGACTTTTTTTAAAATTTAAATCAGAGTGTTTTAAAAAGCGTGCACAGCGGAAATGAAAGAAACGATTATAAAAACGAACACACAAACACGAACGATTTTTACTTCGTTCGGAGCCTTCGGCGACTCCTACTCGAAGGCCCAGGTCCCTCGGACCTTTCCGTTGGGCAATCCACTAAAACTCTCTATCGGTCAACCCCGATAGAGTAGGCGAGTACAAATGAATTGAAAGTGTGACAACCCCACACTTTCAAGTAATTAAGTGCAATAAAAATATATAAAAAAAATATTCTTCTTTTTACCGACGTCCGGAGTAGGTCGACTCTTTTGGGGCAGCGGGACGTCGTCGGCTCGAAGTGAAGCGTTTCCGGAGCAAGGCGCGAGCGTAGAAGAACTTGGAGACTTTGGAAGAAGTGTTGTTTTCGAACCTTGGTCGAGGGGCTCTATTTATAGCCCTGGGGGCGCCCGGGATGCTCGGGGCGCCCCCCACGTGGCTTTCGATCCGGTGCGCCCTCCGGTCAAGGCTGATCTCTTCATCTTCGGGATCAGCTTTGACCGGGGCGCCCGACGCGCACGGGGCGCCCGGGTTGACCGGTCAAAACCTCATCTCCATGGCTTCGTGAGGGTGAGCTGCAGCAGCTGAATCTGCGTGGCACAGTGGGCGCCCGCGACACGCGGGGCGCCCGACGCGCGCGGCTGTCGGGGCGTTTACCTCTGCTGACTTTGGGTTGACTCTGGGGGGGGCCCGAAACATCCGGGGCGCCCAGCTCAGCTACTGCTTCACTCCTTTGAGGCTCTCTGAGCTGCAGGTACATAGTCCTTCGGTCCTGCATCCAGGGTTAGTCCAAAACAAGGCTAGCACAATTTTATATGGACTAAAATAAGATACAATTCTAAGTTAATTAGATCCTGTCTCCCAGACCAGGATCTAACCAGGACTCAACTTAGATCACCTAAATGGGTCTAAGTTGGACCGCGCCTAAAGTCCAAGATTGGACTCGTCCTCACTGGGTCGCTCCTCCAGTGACTTACCTTACTTACCCATTGTGCAGTTTTACTTGACCTCTTGACCCACCAGGACTTCCTGCCAAGGCTCAACCACCCTGGTCTTCCTGCCAAGTCTCAACCAACTTGGTCTTCAGCCAGTTGTCAGGTCCCGCGGACCCAACTGGACTTCCTGCCAGGACTCAACCATCCTGGACTTCAGCCTGGTGTCTGGTCCTAAGTCTTTCAACCCTGCACACTTAGTAAATAGGTTAAACACAACAACCCTAACTTTAACCACTTTGTCATACATTCAAAACCCGAGTTTGACCGTTAGTGCAAACTGCACCAACACTAATTTCTAATATGGCTGAGAATTCCCAACAATTTGGAAGCAGAGCCTTGACCACCAGAGGAGTGGGTGAAGTTCAGGTAGTTCCTACTGATCAGAAAGAGATAAGGAATTCATTGGCAGAGATCACATCACTTATTAAGGAATTGAAGGTTAATAATGCAAATCAAGGCTCAAATCTTTCAGCAACTCCACAATCTAATCAAGTGATGAGTGTGTGTGGCATTTGCTCTAGTCAAGAGCACACCTCAGATTCATGCCCCACCCTCCAACAGGACGAGACAGTAGCAGCATTAGTAAGAGGACAATTTCAAGCAAGAAACAATCCTTATTCCTCTACTTATAACCCCGGTTGGAGGAATCATCCAAATTTGAGGTACGGGAACGCTTTCTGCCAACAAAACCCTCAACCGCAGCCCTCACAGCAGCCTCTACAGAATTTCCAGCAGACCCAGCAAACTCAGAATAATTAGCAAGTTTTTCAGCCGTCGAACCAGAATTTTCAGCCTAATTTCCAACAAACTCAGCAGCAATTTCAGCAACAATATCAGCAATTCGAATCTCAATTCCAGCAATATCATCAAGGGCAGCAAGGTTTTCAATCATTTCCAGCTTTCCAAACTCAAAACCAGCAAAATTTCCAGCCTTGGAATCAAAGTTTTCAGCCACACAATCAAGAATTTCAGCCCAATCAATTTCAATCTCCACAACAACCATTTCAACTGCAAAATCAGAATTTTCAAGGCTGTAATTCTCAGCAAATTCAACCCACATTCCAACCTACTTATCAGCCAATTCAACAGCAATTTCATAACTCCAATCAGCCCCAACAGCCCCAATTCCAACAATTACAGAAGGATGATATCATTGGAGCTTTACAAAACCTCGGAAGGCAAATGGGACAATTGGCTAATGATGTGAATCAACTTAAAGCTCAAGGATCAAGCCAACTACCTTCCCAAGCTGTTCCCAACCCAAAGGGAAATGTTAGCGCTATTTATTTGAGAAGTGGGAAGGACATCAACTCAAAATGACCCAAGAGCTGAATTTTTTGAAAACAGGATAGCATGTTCATTTCCAGCCCAAATCAGTGCCGAAACCACTCCAAATTCAGTGGATACCACCCCTAGCCCGTGCCTAACTCCTTCCTCAAGCAATCCCCCAATTTTGGTGGAAAACGGAGAAGAAATCAGTGGCGAAACAGATTTTACAGCAGCTCCAAAAACCAGGGCAGCAGCTCACAACTCAGCCCTTCCATCTTCGATTCAAGAGGAAGAATTTAGGGTGCCTTTGCCTTTTCCACAGGGGAGAACTCCAACAAAAAGACAAGTGGAGGAGGAGAAAACTAAAGAGTACAATGAGCTGGTAAAACTTTTTAGTAAAGTTGAAATTAATGTACCCTTGCTGACGATGATTAAACAGGTTCCTAAGTATGTAAAATTTTTGAAAGATCTATGTGTTAACAAGAGGAAGCTTAAGGAAAATGAGTTGGTCAGCATGGGGAAGAATGTTTCATCACTCATCCATGCCATACCTCAGAAATGTGAAGACCCTGGCATGTTTACTGTATCTTGTGAGATAGGGAGCACCACGCTACATGATGTCATGCTTGATTTAGGAGCTTCTATTAATGTCATGCCCAGGACAGTCTTCCAGATGCTTGGCATTGGTCCTCTACAGCCCACGAGAGTTGTGATTCAGCTAGCAGACCGGAGTCAGACCCGCCCGGCAGGAGTTATTGAAGATGTTTTGGTTAAAGTGAAAGAGTTGATTTTCCCTGCAGATTTCTACATTCTAGATATGGAGGGAGAGTATCTTGCACGTAGATCCCCACTTATCCTTGGAAGACCTTTTCTGAAGACGGCCAAAACAAAGATTGATGTTTATGCTGGCACACTTTCGATAGAGGTGGGAGACACAGTAGTCCAGTTTAGCATTTTCGATGCCATGAAGGACCCTAGGGGAGATCACTCTATTCTGAGCTTGGACACCACAGATGAGACTGTTGAGGCACAGATCATTGATGACGATAGTACATTTGATATAGTGGGAGGAGCTTTAATTTCAGAGGAAGCTGAGGAGATAGATGGAAAAACATGTGACAGCCTTGATTCCAAAACTGAAGCTTTACAGGATTTTTCTTATTTTCTATTTTGTGATGATATTGCTATTGATAGTCCTAATCTTTTTAATAAGGTTGTTGCAGGTATTACTAAGGAGGCATGCACAGGAGATTATTCTACAGGTGTAGGGGATTGCACAGAGCCCCAGGGACCACCACCATTTCCAGAAAGTGTAGGGACTTGCATGATTGGAGCAAGTACCCAAGGATCACCTATTCTAGTTGATTGTCCACCAGATTTCGAGCCTGAAATGGAGGTATTTCTTGTAGACTCAACAGACATTTTTCAGCATGATCAGGTAAGTATTTCTTCTTTTCCTTTAGAAAATTTCAGAAAGATGTCTAGAATTGCAGGTGAAGCATGTATTGATACATTTTTTGTGAGAAATAATGATGAAAATTCCATGGAGGCACCCAGGCTTGATTTTATTCGTTGTGACACATTTATTGATATACCTTATGTAGAAACTGAGTGCGAAAAATTTTTGGAGATGCCTGAAATTGATGTTATTTATTGCGATGAATCTCTTGCTATATATTATGCTGAATTTGAATGTGAGAAAATTATAGATGTGCCTCAAATTGATTTCATGGGTTATAATGCATTGCTTGACACATTTTTGGTGGATATTAATTGTGAAAAATTCCTTGAGGTGTCAAAAATTGATTTTATTGGATGTGATGCATTTTTGGATATATTTTATACAAAGACTGATATTGATTCATTTCTTTCTTAGCTTGCAGGGTCCAGAAGACTATTGGAGTGGGTGCTTCATCTGAACAGACTTAAACCTCCTGGAAGGTGTTCCAAAAAGAATAAAGAGGGAGTAGATTTTACTTTAATTCGAAAAACTCTACCTCTTAAATGTGTCTTGTATCTAAATAACCTTCGGCCACCTGAACAGATTGCAATTAAGTCCAAGTGTGGGGGAGCGATACACCGTAAAGTTAAACAAATGAAAGAAGCTCTTTCGCACACCCAGACTCCTCCACTACCACGATGGAGGCTGTTTCTTGATAGACTCCGACCGCCAGAAATTAAAGGGAGTTTGATCTTTCTTGCCTTTTCCTTTATTGCATGTTTTCACTTTTAAAATGAGTTCTTGCTAATAAATACGTGAGTAGAGTAACATGAATAAAAGTCATTGTAAATACCATATCTTTTGTTTTAGCACTTTTTCTTGCATGACTAGGAATAAATGTATCCCTTAGGTTATCTCCATAGCATTTTAGAGCCTTTTGAAAATAAATTAAATTTGGTTGTTAAAACTTAGGGTTTGAACTCATGGATGAAATCTTGGATGCTTGAGTACTACTTTGCTTTAAATTTTTAATTGAGGACTTGAGATGAGTTATTTTTGCCTAGTGAGGTTTAGCCTTATATTTGTGATACATACATGTTATTGTACTCTAGAACTTGCTTAGGTTCTTTCAAAATCATATTTCAATGATTGGATCACATCTATAGATGCTAATCAATTTGTTTACCTTTCCATGTCAATTTCTGGCAATAATCATGTTCATTCTATTTTTCTTTCCTTATTTTCTACTCCTAACCATGCTTTCTATGGACTTGTTTGTTTGGGGATGTTCTTGGATGTTATTTTGCCCGAGACGGACAAAGGATTAAGTGTGGGGGAGTGATTAGTGTTTTGGAATGTATTATCATCAAGGAAGCACTTCATTTGAAAGAAAAAAGAAATTTCATGTGCCATTTGAGTTGATGTTTGGTATCAAGATCAAGTGGGAAGAAGTAGTTAAGGATGAAAACAATTGAGGCATCTAGATTCTTGCTCATTATTTGAAGATCCAAGGAAAACAAATGGCATACAATGAAGAAAAAAAAATCTACAATGTAGAAAGAAAAAAAAATTTGGCACGCAAGTGGAAGAAGATGTATCAAAATGCCTTGGAGCATGTTTCGGCCATTATGATAGAGGATGAATTGCATGTGAAACCAATGCAGAAATTGTGTGCCAAGTTGAATTCAGTGAAGAAGAAAGAAAAACTGAGCCAAGTGGAAAAGAAATGAGCAGAAAAAAAACAAAGGAAGCAAAGTATCAAGCCATTAAGTGGAAGAAGATGTTTGAAGATCTGTATAATCTGGAAATACTAGTAGTGAGAAGCTGTGAGGTGCTGAAACAATTGAAGATTCTTCTGTTGAATTTGTATTGAAAAAAAAAATCGGTTGGAAACTTTGAGAGCAGAAAAAAAAAACAAAACAGTTTGGAAAACAGAAAAAAAAACTGTAAAGCAGAATTCTGAGTTTGGTTTCACTTGAGTGCTCTAGATCTGGGAGAAGTTTGGAAGCTGATCACATCATGAATGAATAAAGGGAAGCTGCGGAAAAATCAGGAAGTCAGCAGCTTGAAAAAAAAACAGAAAAAAAACACAAAGGAGACCAAGTGGCACACCATTGAGTTTCGGCACCATGAAATTAGTGAAGATACTCTCATCCAAATTGAAGATCTGGTCCAATACATTCTGATTTCATTAGAGAAAAGAAAGGAAAAGAAAAAAAAATCAGAAAAGGAAAAGAGGAAACAAGATTGGCACGCAATAGAACAATTGGCACAAGGGAATTAATGAAGTCTTCTCATACAATTTTAGAAGGGCATTGCAAAGACTCACTCCATCACACTTTGGATTTCATTATGTGGACTGAAAGGAGGGCAAAAATGCATCAAGAATATCCTTGAACATTCAAGTCTTCCACTCATTCAATTTGCTATTTTCTAGGCCTTTACTTCATTTTTACCATCTCCTATATCTTTCACTTTTGAATAAACTTTTATAGATGATTGATTATAATCATGAATAATGGTAGAGAGTAGATAACAAGCAAGCCTATGGTAGTGCAAAAAGCATGTGTGTATGAGTGAACTCCATTTCCATCATGTATTTAAAACTTAGGAAGAGAGCCACAAAAAAAAAAACTTCCCTTGAAAGGCTAGTGAGTGAAATTCATCTCAATGAATCATGAAGGTTGAAATTGCTAAGTTGTTGATTTAAGGACAAGATACTAATCCATAGAGTTTAGGTTTTTGAGAATTAACAACCCTAGGTAATTTCTTTTCATTTGCTTCTAATTATGCTTTAGAAAACCAAAGGGATACATACTTAGTGGTTTCGCGAGACACTCAAGCTTAAGTGTGGGGGAGTTGATAAGTACCATTTTGTTGACTATTTTAATTGCTAAAATCCATGTTTGACCCATGTTTTACTTGCTTAATTATGATTTTACCCTAGGTTTTAGAACTTCCTCTTATTTTGGACTTAATTGCAAATTTGCACATATTTCGATTATTTGGCCACTAAATTTTTGATCTATTTTTGTAGGCATGAAAGGTTCGTGGACCTAGGGCATACTGGGTCAAACTTGAGTAGGATGTGACCCGGATCGAGTTATCAAGATTAGGATTAAATCTGGGCCGTCTGATTCAAAAGCGGCTAGATCTGAGCCATCCGGGACCATCTGAAGCAATCCGAGCTAGGGTTAGGGTTGATCAAGCACTCTGATCAAGATCTGAAGGTTTCATCCCAATCAGTGCTCATTCAACCGTTGGATCAAGCTCGGAGGGCTCTAGATCGTCCATTCAAAGATTAGGTTGGTCTGGACCATCCGTTGCATATCTGGAGGATCCGAGCTACCACAAGGTAGATCCTGATCCCAGATCATTATCATCAAAGTTTGGCTCAAATCAGAGCAAGACCAGCCGTTGGATCTCCTCCGATCAATCTGGGCCGTCCATCTTTATGTACTTAAGGAAATTTTCCCAGCTCCTCAGCCTTCGTCGCGTCCTCGCCGCAGCTCGTTTCCTTCGTTACTTCTTCGTTTTCTTCAGCAAGTTCTTCATCTGAAGGCGTGACCTCATCAATTCCGATCTTAGAGCAAGTTCTAGATCGACGGGAAGAGCTTGAAGTGAAGAATCCAGCTCTAAATTGCCCAAAAAACAAAGCTGAGTTGGATTGGTTCGCAGAGTGTTTTTTTTCCAGCGATTTGTTGCGCTTACGGGTCCAAAGCTCGCCCTTGTGTGACGGCAAGGAGTCCTTGAGCTAGGAGAAGGGATTGATGATAGTTTCGTTAGTTAATTTCAGTTCGTTTGCTGTAATTCCATTTCTGAATTCTGTCATTACTGAAATTTCGTATCAGCTGTTCGATTTGCTTCCTTAAGTGGTTTCTGTGCTAGTTAGGTTTTCTTTCTGCCAGGCAAGTAGTTAGGAATCTTGTTAGTGAACAATAGTTTAAGATTTCAGCTTATTTCATGTTCAATTGCTTACATTCATCTTATTACCTTGCGTATCAGTTGGTGCAGTCAAATTGTTCTGCGTGCCAGTTTGTTTCTGAGATTGCAGCTCCTTCGAATTTAGTTTCTGTCTAGAATTGATGATCTGAATTAGAGATAACAATTGGTGTGTTGATGTAATTGATTTAAGTTTGTTTCGCACTTAGAATTTTCTGCACTTCTTGCTCAGTTTGCTTGTGTTCCATTTTTTGCATTTCTGCCATTTAATTGTTGCGTTAGACATTTCTGAATTTTTGTCCTTGATCTGAATTTTTGCTTCCAAATCTGAATTTCTTCACTCATTTGTGCATATGTTTAACTAGTGGCTTGTCTTCCAAGTGAGTTGGTCATTTAAAGTGCAGATTAGGCAGTCCACAATTCCTGTGTCAGTAGCGAATTTCAATCCACTAGTAGTGCTCTTTTGCGTGGCAACTGCTGAAAATCTGCACTTCGTATCAAGTGCAGATTAGGCAGTGCTTGGTGCCAAGTTTAAGGTAGTTTTTAGTGAGCTATTGTGTTTGAAAGTGGTTAGAGTTGCATTCGGACATTTCTGAGTTTCCTTACAATTGTTTGTTTCAAGATTTTGTAGCTAGCTTGAATTGTGCCAAGTTTGCTTGCTGTTGAAAATTCCTGCCCTGTTTTTATTCATCTTTCTAGCAACTTGTTTTGCAAATTGGTATCAAATTTGTTTCCACACTTTAGTTAAATTCTCTAGATTGATTTGGTTTCCATTGATTGAGTTATTACTTGCCATCATATTGTTTGGTTCATTAGTTTGGTTTCCTTCATTTTCATTGCTCTTCCATTTCTGAATTGCCAACAAACCCTAATTTTATTTGAAACCCAAAATTCACAAACGACACATAAATACAAGCTCGAATCACACAACATCAACTAGCCCCGAGAAAAATACGACCTGTGGCCCCTTTACTACGTTCTCATTCTTGATTGCAAAAAGGGTTTCCAGCATTATTCATATTTAAATTTGAGACCCACATTCGTGACAGTCTATTTTGGGTTCGTCACGCCCCCGTGCTCCCGGGCGCCCCCCATGCTCCCGGGCGCCTCGGATGGTCCGGGCGCCCCCAGATCAAGCTAACGAAGTAGAAGCCAGCGAAGCCAACGGATAAGAGTTGACCCGGTCAACCCGGGCGCCCCCAGCGTTTCGGGCGCCCCCGTCAAAGCCTGATCCCGAGTTTGAAGGGATCAGAGCTGACCGAGAGGAACTCGGATCAGCTGACACATGGGGGGGTGCCCCCGACGTTCCGAGCGCCCCCAGGGGCTATAAAAGGGCCCTCGACCCCAAGGCTTCCAACAATCAATTCTTCCAACGCATTCACGCTCTTCTACGCTCGCGCTCTGCTCCGGAAACCTCCCGACTCGAGATATAAGCACCGACAACGTCCCTCTGCTCCAAAAATACAATCTACAACGGACGTCGATAACGAAGAGCTTCTTTTAAGTTTACTGCACTAGTCTTGTAATACATCTTGTAAACTGTTGTTGCGCACATATAGAATTGCCCGCAGAAAACGGTCAACAACCGTGGGCCTTGGAGTAGGAGCCGACTACGACTCCGAACCAAGTAAAAAACTTGGTGTTTGCGTGTGTTTGTGTTAATTTCCGCTGTGCATTCTCTATTTCTTAATCTGAACGTTTTACGATATTCACCCCCCTCTATCGTTTCTCTCGATCCAACAAGTGGTATCAGAGCAGGGAAGCTCAAATTTGGTGCAACCACCAGTTTGAGAATTTTTCGGATTTTCGTAAAATTATTTCTTATTTTTTTCGAATTCTTATCGTTAATCGAGACCGGTGCAACACCCCTCGATATTTAATTTTCTTTATCCCGCACTACTAATCCAAGACCAAGTCTTGGGACAAAGTTTTTCTTTCTCTTCTCTCTTTTTCAGATAAAATCTTTAATGGCCATGCAAGAAGGATTCAGCACAGCCAGACCTCCACTTTTCAGTGGAGAAGAATTTTCCTACTGGAAAAGTCGAATGGAGGTTCACCTGAAAACTCAGGTGGACATGTGGATAATCATCCAGTCTGGGCTGGAGATTCCAAAGAACGCTGAAGGAATACCACAGTCGTACACTGAGTGGGGCACCGCTCTGAAACAGAAGATTGAAGCTGATGCAAAGGCAACCCAGACCCTCCAATGCGGCTTAACAAAAGAGGAGCTAAACCGGGTGAGTCCATTCAACAGTGCCAAGGAGCTGTGGGGGAAACTGATCGAGCTGCACAAAGAAACTTCAGACACTCGGATCAGCAAGAGAGATCTCCTCCTGAACAAGCTGTACACGATCAAGATGAATGACAATGAAACAGCAGCTCAACTCCACGCCCGAATTCAGGAATTAATGAACGGACTACACACCATCGGTCACAAGGTAGAAAACCGTGACTTGATAAGGTACGCTCTAAATGCTTTCCCGAGAAACACCTTGTGGGCATCTATGGTAGATGCATACAAAGTTTCAAGGGACCTTTCAAAAATTAAATTAGATAAATTGTTCTCTGAATTAGAATTACATGAACAGACTAACTGCAATCTGGCCGAGAAAGGTATTGCCTTTATTGCAGGTAAAACTGGAAGAACAACCAAGAAGAAGCCTCAACCTGAACCCGAGTCTAACTCAGACTCAGACTCAGAAGACGAAGAAGGAGATCGACCTAAGCTGGTCCGACTGGCCCGAAATTACTATGAGGAATTGAAGAACCAAACCAACAGATGGAAAGCCAGCCGAAGAAAGGATGAACCAGCTGAACCCGCAAATGAAAAGAACAAGCCCAACGTGACCTGCTACGAGTGCAAGAAGAAGGGTCACTACAAGACGGAGTGTCCGAACCTAAAGGAGACCAAGAAGAATAGAAGGAAAAGGCACTTCAGGCAACGTGGGACGAGTCCTCCTCCTCCTCCAAAGAAGAGGTCCCACAGTCGAACCTGCTCGCACTAATCGCCTCAGAACAAATCGATACCGAGTCAGAATTAGAACAAGACGACGGCAGACTGACATTTTCAGAGGACGGGGAAATCAAGGTAAGTGGTTTTAGTAGAAGTCAGTTAAATGAATTAATTTCTTATCTTTCTCGAGATTTGGCGAAAGCTAAACTCCGAGTCGAATTCCTCGACAGGAAGTAAAACTCCTGAAAGAGGGAGCTGACTCTAGACCCTTAACTGAGAAGGTTCAAGAAGGAACCTCCACTCAAGCTGAAAAACTTGAGAAAGAGAACTCCTCCCTGAAAACTCAGGTTAAGGACCTCAGATCAGCGTTAGAACGATTCACTTCTGGTTCCAAGGGTCTTGACATGATTTTTGGAAAACAGAAATCGGTTCTAAATCAATCCGGACTAGGCTATAGAACCAAATCTAGACAAAGATCCTACCTTGCTGTACTGAACCAGTCCAGACCCAAAGTTCAGGCATGGGTACCCAAACTATGCCTGAACAAACAAACAAGATCAAATCAATATTGGATCCCCAAGGACAAGATTCACATCTTGCCGAACTATTATCGTGGCTTTAGTCCAGGGGGAGCCAAATTGAAAATAATATTTATTGTTAGATAAAATTGTCGCTTTCAATTTGCTTGTTTGATTGTTTACTTAATTCCCGCAATTTACCATGCTTAGATTTAGGAATGATTAGTTTAAGGACTGAACTAACTTAACTGAAATTTGACAACATAGTATTGAGTGGAGGTGAGATGATAGTACGTTAGGGAAACCAATTCTAATAAGGTCAAGTATTCTCTACTTGGTCTCTTTAGACTGGTGAAACTAGCCGAAGCTACCGATCCAAGACTCAAACTAGTTAGACCAGAATTTTTCAAAGATTAATTTTGAAAATGAAATTTCACTGAAAGGCTTTGTCAAGGAAAGAGTTGATGATCCAATAAGGCTACGACCAAAGAAGGCCTAGTGCCTTGCCAAAACCTGGAAGTCAATATTTGAAATTCAAATTCAAACTATTTTTTGTCAAATTCGAATCTAACACAAATTTTCAGTTAGTTATAGATTCAAACATTCTTTTCAAAATAAATTTAATTGTTTTCAAAATTAATTAAGTGTTTCAAAATAAATTTTTTTAAATAATATTACCTACCAAAACCTGTCTCACAAAACCTGTAAGGCTAACGTGATTGATAACCCTAGATTGGATGAGACAGTAAAATTAAACTCAATTGAAATTCCTTTAATACCTATATTGTGGTTTAATCCTGCAATTCAGAACATAGTCAAACCATGGTCAACATAGTCAAACCATGGTCAACGCAGTCAAACAATAGTCAGAGCAATCAAACCATGGTCAACGCAGTCAAACCATAGTCAAAGCAGTCAAACCATAGTCAAAGCAGTCAAACCATAGTCAAACCAATTAAACCATGGTCGAATGATCACAAGACATCAAAATTGTCACTTCCCACATAATTGGGCGCCCGTGACTCCTCGGGCGCTCCCATGACTTTCTCTTCTCTCAAGGCAAAAAGCTGCCTTTACCCCTTGACCGGGGCGCCCGGAACCGTGCGGGCGCCCCCAGTACCAGTCAAAGCATCAAAGCTGCAAAATCAAGCCTGACCGGGGCGCCCAGGCCATTGCGGGCGCCCCCAACCAGCCTTTAGTCACTGCCAAAAGCAGTAGACTGCTGTCCCGGGCGCCCGGGAGCTCCCGGGCGCCCCAAATGAATTGCCTATAAAAAAGCACCCAAACCCCTTCTTCTTCCCACACCAAAAACCATCCTCCTTCCTCACTTCATTCCTTCCAAGGAGATCAAGTGACACTTGTGCTTCCTCAATCTCAACCATGCCTCCCCAGTATGATTTCTTTTATGCATTTAGAATTATTATCTTAAAATCCTTTCTTATAAATGCATGTTTCTTAACTTAGAAAACGCCGAGCAAACCAAGCGAACCCCGGTACAGAACCGAGTCCCGACCCTAGGTTCCCAACTCTAGAACTGTGTAATAAGTTTGCTCGAACAACCTATAAGCCTATCAAAACTAGCTATCTCAATAGACATTTCTTTACCCAATCTTGTCCTTTAGCCATGAATGTTATAAACTTTTATCAACTAGACAATCTAGTATTCTGCACTCATTCAATTAACACATCTTTATTGCAGAATTCTATAATAACATAGTTAGACAGAACGATCTCATGTTTGTCACTACTGTTCAAGGGATACCCTTGTCAATCACCCCTACTTTACTAAATCGATTTCTTGGACTACGACCCTCCCAGTCCACCTTTTGTTGCTATCCACCTAGGGATCCTCCATTTGATGCTCCCTACTCTCACATTACTCTAGACACTCTCCACTCCTATTTCTATAGGGAAGCTAGACTCCCCGTAGCTAGACGATTTCAGTCCGTTGACCTTCAGGCCCAGGACTACGCCCTGTACAGAGTCCTGGTCCGCTGTATTTTACCACTATCAACTAGGGATGTCATGACCATGCGACCTTTTCATACCTTCCTTCTGTATGCCCTGATCCATCATCTTGACATTGACATTGGACTACACATGTTTCATACTATTCTGCATGCGTCCAGTGTTACCACTCAGGGACGAGTGTGCACTCCCTTCTGCCACGTCATCACCTCCCTCCTTCATCACCACGGTCGTGACATTACCGTGGGTGAAATAACCGCGATGACCGATTTTGATGAGATAGGGTTTAGGAACTTCTCTTTAGCTGGTATAGAGGTGTCGGCCACCGGGGTTTTGACTTGGAGACGACAGCGAGCCGGATCTCAGATTGACTCAGACGAGGAGGTTGAAGTAGATGTCGCTGATTTGGCAGCCGAGGCTCGAGCACACATAGACGAGCCCCCTCCACTGACACTCTACGGGAGAGTGACACGGTTGGAGACACAGGTCCAAAGCCTCCGAGGGAAGTGGAGGCAAATCATGCCGAAGATATGGAGACAAACCTGGGCTACTACACTGAGTATATGAGTGCCCTTAGAGCTGAGAGGGAGACCAGAGACGCACAATATCACGAGATGATGGCAATGTTTCGATCTTGGCAGCCAGGCTCTTCTGATCATCCTGTTCCCTCCTCCTAGATTTGATTAGCATTGTACTAGTGACTATCTGACTGCCCCTACTCAGTAGGGTTGACTCATGTTTGACTTGTATGACTGTGCTGAGTCTCTCTGTTGACCATCTGACTTATGGAGATGAGTACTTGTTTTTCTCTACTATTTGATCAGCAGTTAGGACTATGTTTGATAGAATATGTTTAGTCTATTTTTTGTCTTCTTTTCCTTTACTCATTTCAAAATCAGTTTTAAAGGAGTTTTTAAAATACTTTCAAAATCAGCTTTTACTTAGTTTTGAAAAGTTTAAAAATAAATTTTTCGACTTAGTTTTATCTTTAAAAAACTACCCCCTTCAAAACTAGGGCTTTTTCGCAAATGGACTTAGTCTAGGCCCTAACCCTAGAACTGCATACACCTATAGATTTAGAAGCCAGCATCTCACAAGCACCTTAAGGTACTTTTGATTGATAACCTAGAATGAGTTGAGATGCTTAGGTCTTTGCCTTAATTCAAGATGCTTTAAGTCAGTGCATCTGCAGTAATTGGGGCACTAAATACAACTTATACAGTAATCAAGTTAAATGTCAAGTTTAGAAAATCTAACTTGAACAGAACACTTAACTTGACTGACCCTAGCAAAAACTACTGTTTAATAGCAGTTAGTAAGTAGCTAATTGGGTTAGACAGGACCCTAAAAGAGAAAATCGAAATTGATTTGGTTTAGTTCATATCCTGAATTGATTCAGTACAGCAAATTATGCAATTTATTATTTGCTTTTATGCACTTTAATCATCCTTTTTCTGCTATATTTCTTTATTTTTGATATATGGCAAAGGGGGAGAGATAGGAAAGGAGAGAGTTTAAAATTTTTTTTCTAAATCCAAAATTTCAAACTCTATCCTTTATTCAAAAATTACTTAATTCATTTTCAAAAGTACAAAATTCTTCCAAGTATTTAAACTTAAGTTTTTCAAAATCATTCTTAGTACTTAAACTTAAGTTCTCAAATTCTTCCAAGTATTTAAACTTAAGTTTTCAAAATCGTTCTTAGTACTTAAACTTATAAATTTTCCAAAGTACACAATCAAAATTATTTTGGAAAATATAAAGGTTCTGTTAAAAATTATTCTAAGTAAAATTCATCTTTAGACTTAGAATTTATTTTCAAAAAACCCCACGAACTTTTGAAAAATCTAGGGGGAGATTCCTTCCAGGGGGAGGAAATAAAATTTCATTTTACTTGTTCTGATTAACTTAACTTTTTGAACCAGGGTTGTCATAAATCAAAAAGGGGGAGATTGTTGGTGCAGAAAGCACCTAAGTCGAACCTGTGTTTTGATAATGGCAAAATGGTTCAAAAGTTAAGGTATAATGTTTATCTAACATGTTACTCAAGTGTGCAGGAAAAGTCCTAGCAAAGGACTGCTAGGCACCTGGCGAAGGAATGCCAGGATACCAAGTCCTAGCGAAGGACTGCTAGGCACCTGGCGAAGGAATGCCAGAATACAAAGACCTAGCGAAGGACTGCTAGGCACCAGGCGAAGGACAGGTTGGTACCAAAGACCTAGCGAAGGACTGCTAGGCACCAGGCGAAGGACAGCTTGGTACTGAAGACCTAGCGAAGGACTGCTAGGCACCAGGCGGAGGATAGCTTGGTACTGAAGACCTGGCGAAGGACAGCTAGGCACCTGGCGAAGGACAGCTGGGCAAAAGTCCAACCGGAGGAGCTGGTTGGCATCAGGTAAATTCTCCCGAGAGGAGTAGGTGAGGACGCGTTCCCTGTCGAGGGAACAGTAGGCGTCGGTTCGACCTAGGGCTCCATTTTGGAGACCCAAAGTCAGAACCATGACAGCTAAGGCTGTATAAAACTAACATATTATTGCTTTATGTTGTTTTGGACTAACCCTGGATGCAGGACCGAAGGAACGAGTGTCTGCAGCTCAGAGAGCCTCAAAGGAGTGAGGCAGCAGCTGAGTAGGGCGCCCGGAGTGTCCCGGGCGCCCCCAAGGTAAATACAAAACTGATGAAGCAAAAAGAGTGCTTTGACAGCTTATGGGCGGGGCGCCCCCGTGCTCCCGGGCGCCCCCATGCTCCCGGGTGCCCCGGATGGTCCGGGCGCCCCTAGATCAAGATAACGAAGCAGAAGCCAGCGAAGCCAACGGATAAGAGTTGACCCGAGCGCCCTCGTCAAAGCCTGATCCCGAGTTTGAAGGGATCAGAGCTGACCGAGAGGAACTCAGATCAGCTGACACATGGGGGGGGGGGGAGCCCCCGACGTTTCGGGCGCCCCCAGGGGCTATAAAAGGGCCCTCGACCCCAAGGCTTCCAACAATCAATTCTTCTAACGCATTCACGCTCTTCTATGCTCGCGCTCTGCTCCGGAAACCTCCCGACTCGAGATACAAGCGCCGACGACGTCCCTCTGCTCCAAAAATACAATCTACAACGGACGTCGGTAACGAAGAGCTTCTTTTAAGTTTACTGCACTAGTCTTGTAATACATCTTTTAAACTGTTTTTGCGCACATATAGAATTGCCCGCAGAAAACGGTCAACGACCGTGGGCCTTGGACTAGGAGCCGACCGCGACTCCGAACCAAGTAATAAACTTGGTGTTTGCGTGTGTTTGTGTTAATTTCCGCTGTGCATTCTCTATTTCTTAATCCGAACGTTTTACGATATTCACCCCCCTCTATCGTTTCTCTCGATCCAACACATCTTGTATAAAGTGGCTTTCGAACAGATGCAGATCGATAAAGAGGAACTGCTCTCGGTCTCGACCCCAATATGTGGCTTTACAGGGTATCGAGTACAACCGATAGGGCAGGTTACCCTGTCGCTCTCCATGCGAAGTGATGCACTGGAGAGGACTAGAAGGACTCCCTTCTTGATCGTGGATGCGCCCTCCTCCTACAACGCCATCTTGGGCCGACCTACGCTCAGCACTTTCCATGCAGTGATCTCTGTGTACCACCAGAAGATAAAGTTCCCGGTAGGCGACCTGGTGGTGGAAGTCAGGGGAGATCAGCCGGTATCTCAACGATGCTACAACGGGGAGGTCCAAACAGAGTCCCGGAAGAACCCAAGGGGTCTTGAGGGCGAGCGGAAGGAGGTCAGGCACATAAGGAGAAGGGCCAGCATTAGGGAGGCCCGGGCTAGGCTATCGTCTCAGACTCTCCTTGTTCCGGTAAGATTTGCATTATATAATAAATGTCCTTTTGAGTATTTTTGCTGCCTTGCAACAAACTCAAGTAATAAAAGGTGATGCCTCTTCCAAAATATCAAGGTACTACCGAAAGAGTCAAAACCTTAATACCTCGCGGTGCAGCCGGTGCCCGGAGTACTTAGGCTTGGTCCGGGATGCACACGGCCGGCTAAGTACCCAAAACCCAAATACCTCACGGTGCAGCCGATGCCCAGGGTACTTAGGCTTGGTCTGGGATGTACACGCCCGACCAAGTACCCAAAACCCTAATACCTCGCGGTGCATCGATGCCCGGGGTACTTAGGCTTGGTTTGGGATGCACACGCCCGACTAAGTACCCAAAACCCTAATACCTCGCAGTGCAGCCGATGCCCGGGGTACTTAGGCTTGGTCTCGGATGCACACGCCCGACCAAGTACCCAAAACCCTAATACCTCGCGGTGCAGGCGATGCCCGGGGTACTTAGGCTTGGTCCGGGATGCACACGCCCGACCAAGTACCCAAAACCCTAATACCTCGCGGTGCAGCCGATGTCCGGGGTACTTAGGCTTGGTCTGGGATTCACACGCCCGACCAAGTACCCAAAACCCTAATACATCGCGGTGAAGCCGATGTCCGGGGTACTTAGGCTTGGTCTGGGATGCACACGCCCGACCAAGTACCCAAAACCCTAATACCTAGCGGTGCAGCTGATGCCCGAGGTACTTAGGCTTGGTCTGGGATGCACACGCCCGACCAAATATCCAAAACCCTAATACCTCGTTGTGCAGCCGATGTCAGGAGTACTTAGGCTTGGTCTGGGATGCACACGTCTGACCAAATACCCAAAACCCTAATACCTCATGATGCAGCCGATGCCCGTGGTACTTAGGCTTGGTCTGGGATGCACACGCCCGATTAAGTACCCAAAACCCTAATACCTCGCAGTACAGCTGATGCCCGGGGTACTTAGGCTTGGTCTGGGATTCACACGCCAGACCAAGTACCCAAAACCCTAATACATCGCGGTGCAGCCGATGCCCGGGGTACTTAGGCTTGGTCCGGGATGTACACGCCCGACCAAGAACCCAAAACCCTAATACCTCGCAGTACAGCCGATGCCCGGGGTACTTAGGCTTGGTCTGGGATGCACACGCCCGACCAAATATCCAAAACCCTAATACCTTGTGGTGCAGCCGATGCCCGGAGTACTTAGGCTTGGTCTGGGATGCACACGTCTGACCAAATACCCAAAACCCTAATACCTCACGGTGCAGCCGATGCCCGTGGTACTTAGGCTTGGTCTGGGATGCACACGCCCGATTAAGTACCCAAAACCCTAATACCTCGCAGTGCAGCCGATGCTCGGGGTACTTAGGCTTGGTCTGGGATGCACACGCCCGACCAAGTACCCAAAAACCTAATACCTCGCGGTGCAGCCGATGCCGGGAGTACTTAGGCTTGGTCTGGGATGCACACGCTCGACCAAGTACCCAAAAACCTAATACCTCACGTTGTATCCGATGCCGGGGTACTTAGGCTTGGTCTGGGATGCACATGCCCAACCAAGTACCCAAAACCCTAATACCTCACGGTGCAGCCGATGCCCAGGGTACTTAGGCTAGGTCTGGGATGCACACGCCTGACCAAGTATCCAAAACCCTAATACCTCGCGGTGCAGCCGATGTCTGGGGTACTTAGGCTCGGTCTGGGATGCACACGCCCGACCAAGTATCCAAAATCCTAATACCTCGCGGTGCAGCCGATGCCCGAGGTACTTAGGCTTGGTCTGGGATGCACACGCCCGACCAAGTACCCAAAACCCTAATACCTCGCGGTGTAGCCGATGTCCGGGGTACTTAGGCTTGGTCTGGGTCGCTACAAACTCCCCACCAAGGACACAAACCCGGATGCCTCACGATCTCCCGAGCGCCTGGGGCAGGTAGGCGCTAAGGAAGCAGCATACCCGACCGAAGGAATACCAGCAGAACGTTCAATAGAATAATCCAGGCATACACATACACATTGTAACAAAAATATTGCTTTATTTAAATGAAAAATACAGGGAGATCAATATCTCAAAGAATTATCAAGATACAATTGGAATATCTTGCGGGAGAAAGTGCTCTTCTACTTAAGTCCTTCTCCTCTACAGCATCATTTCGGCAGGGTCGCTAGGCTCGGAGCCACCTCTCAAATGTGTGGTGCGCAGGAGTCCGTCGACGGGGTCCTTGAATCTTTTGCCACCTTCTGGGTACTCCATCCGAGCAGTCAGTAGCAGATGAAGACGCCTGAGGTAACACATGGGTAGCACGACCCCATCTAGATACCCCGACCACCTCTTCCCGCAAAGATGAATTCGATACAATGTTCAGAAGGAAGAGGAGGGGGAACAGCAACGACAATTTCTCTCTGGAGCGTGCAAAGACGCAAAGAAGAATCGCCTTAACAGGAGGGGTGATCAACCACTACAATTTCTCTCCGGATAGGGGATCAATAAAAAGAAGAAAGAGAAAGAGAAAAACCAGCGGCTGTAGCCCGCCCCCCCCCCCCCCCCCCCCCCCCCCCGCTCTTGATGACGGCGTTTCCACAAACACCATCCTCTGCCCAAAACACGGGAAAAAGGAGGATTCGGAAGAGGATGACATTTGCTGGCGCACCGCCAGGGGCCGACCAGGGGGAGGTGATCAGCAGGATGAGTCATCTCCCCCATGCCCCCTGAAGGTCCATGTAACGTCTTTTCTGGACTCCTCAAGATAAACCGAGAGTCCCACATCCTCCAGGTTCTTCAGCGAGACCCCGGACATCATCTCCACCATGCTCCCCAACAAAAATGATGAAACAAAGGCTTCCCCCTCTGCGAGGCTCTCCGGCCAGGAACACTCCCCCAACTCCGGCATCAACAACTGTAGCCACAGGGGGCAGGAAGAATGCTGGCATTACACTGGGAAGAAGAAAGGATGCAAAAGGGATGAAGGAGACGGTGTACCCCTCTCCCCCTATTTATATTGATTGCTGCCTCTCCGTGCAGTTAATGCAGGAATGATGCAAGAACAGCAACAGACGCTGAAGCGTTGCTTCGACCAATGTGCCCATGCTGCGCCTAGGAACCCGCTACCCTTGGTGAGCTTATTCAATATGATCGCGGATGATGCGGAAGCGACGGTTCGGGAGCCACCTGCAGTCGCCAGAAGGGAAGATTGACAGGGGCCCACCTTGGGCATAAATGCAGGCAGGGCGCTAGGACTTGTGGATCATCCTAGGGGACCCACACCCAGGATCATCCTCGAAACAAACAAATACTTTCCAACTCGTTAAGTCCGTAATACGAAGGCACGAGACACATCGAACAAGACACCGGTACATACACAAGAAATAGTAAAGGTGATCACACTAATTCAAAATTGTTACAGAAAGGCCCGGGCCTCTGGTAAGCCTAGGGTCCTACAAATTCAAGTCCTCGAGAGAGAGTCCCCTCTCTAACTCGGCCAACACTTACAAACATGGGTCAGCATTGGGAGGTAGGAGTTGGTCCTTCTTCAACTGATCGATAGCCCCATGGAAGCCCTGCTGCAGGTGCTTCATTATTTGTTCGACCATGACAGCACGGAATTCATCCGACTCCAGAAACTTCGCCTTGAAGCCCGCTTCAGCCTCCTCAGAGCTAGAAGCCTTAGTAACCCGAAGAGCAAGGAGTTCAGCCTCAGCCGCCTCATAGGAATGCCTCATCCATCCCAGCTCGGCAAACATTTCAGTCTGCTCGGATATGGCCTCTCTGAGCCTCTCCAACGCGGCCCGCTCGTCCGACCGAGCCTGAGTCAGGTCATCCTCCAGGATGCATGCGCGGTCAGCGGCCATCATGTGATCAGACTCCTTCTGACTGAGCTGCTCCGCCTGATACTGAACGCGCGCGTTTAACCTCTCGGTCGAGGCTACCATGTGTCGAAGGTCATCCAATAACTTCTTCTCCCTCATCTTGAGCTGGTCCCTCTCCTGCGTCACTCGGAGCAAGTCCTGAGTAACAACCACTGGTTTCCCGGATGCCAGACGTTCTCGGTGGCGGAAATTCTGAAGAACCAGCTCTTTGTCTTGCAAGACGTCTAGTAGATGCCCCACTTTAGCGCGAAGGGATCTGCTGACCCCCGCTTGCATGAGCCTTGCCTGATGCTCGTGATCAGCCGTGGCCTCCGCTCTCAAGGCCCGACGAATTAAGACTTTGACCTGAGGCCATGAGTATAAACCTCGACCGGTGGTGAGGCAGTCCTCGGCCGCCTACCATTACACCAAGGAATTAGAGAGTATGCAAAAGAATGGTCAATGCAACAGTAACTTGTACCTTTAGAAGGGTCTCCCGAAGAGTGGTTAGTGGGTCAGCCGAAACTCGTACGGCTGCCCCTCCAAGAGTACTTGGCATGTTACCTCGCACCCTCCGACAGCAACGAGCCCTGACGAGGGGGAAGTCGTTGGACGACCGGGGCTTCAGGTGGCAGACTGGAAGGGTCGGAGTCATCCTCCTCGGAGCTAGAAGTCCCCTCAGTCAAAACCCCTTCGGTCGGAACCTCCTTGAATTGCACCGGGAGGAAGGATTGCATGGAAGCCTCCAATGCTGCGTCTAACATCTTCTTTAGTCGGTCTAGTTTCATCTGGTATTGGGTACACAATACCTCCTTACCTTTTAGAGACATGGCCGGATCGCTAGAGCCGGAGGGGGGGGGTGCTGGGACGATCACCTCCGGGGCTGAGACCGGCGGAACAGGAACAGACGCTAGTTTCTCAAGGATTGGGGCAACTTCCTCAGGCACAGACGAAAGAATGGGGAAACTCGTTGGGCACTATTTTTTCCGTTCAGAACCCAAGCCCTTGGGGAGCCGCCGCTTCTGTCAGCCGGTGGGCTGGGCTTCTAAAGGAGCAATGGGAGGGGAGGACCCCTCGCTAACCCCTTCTGGATGGATAGCTCTCGGGGAAGAACCACCTCCAGGAGAAAGATCCGCCACAGGGTCAACCTGTTGACCAGGAGGCCCTCGGCTCACGATTAGCGGGGATGCAACCGTGACTTCTACCCTTTCGGGCGAAGCAATCCCATGGGACGAGTCAGCAGTCCCCTCCGAGGACTCAGCGGGTGTAGGAGGGGCATTGGGAACGACCGGAGGAGGATTCAACGCCTCTTTGTTGGCCTCCTCCCACCTGATGAGCCGACCCATCACCTTGGTGAACATGACTTCCTCTGTAATAGCCAGACAAAAAGAACATCAGTCAGAACTAACGGGCATTGGAGAAAAAGATGAACATACCCAGGGTAGGTCTGATTCGCGTCACTTTAGGGCTGAGGCTCGCCCGGTACATAAGCACTTCACTCTGCACCAGCCCTGGGCCACTGAATTCCATGCCGGAGAGTACCTTCCTAGCATGCTGGTACACAGGGCCCTGGAGGAATTTTTCTAAAGAAGGAGGAGTCGGCGAATCCTCTATCCAACCCAGAGGGCTGAAGGATAATGATGATAGTCGAATAAAGAAGAATTTCTCCTTCCACCTTTTATGCGAGGAAGGAAACCCTCCTAAAAACTTATGGCCCGGGCGGACTGCGAAACTAAAGACCCCTCGGGAGCCGATTGGGACAAAGAAAAAATGAAAGAGATGAGGAGTCAGAGGGAGATCAAAAAGCTTGAAAATGATATACGCCCCTCCCATCTGAGCGAAAGCATTGGGAGCCATCTGGTGAAGGGGAATATCGAAATAGGAGGCTATATTCGTGAAAAAAGGAGGGATAGGGAAATGGAGTTCCAACTCCATCTGCCCTAGGAAGAAGGTCGACATGCCTGCAGGAGGCTCCACCGGTGTCTGGCCCACCTTGGGGATAACCACCGCCATCTCGGCCGGGATGCCGTAGGCCTCGATGGCCACCTGCAGAACCTCCGGTCTCACTCTCGAAGAGACGAACTCATACCATTCTGGTCGATAGTCTTCCATAATTCCTACGAGAGGAGACAAGAAGGAGATAGACTACTTACAGGAGAAGAGGAAGACGAAGTGCACCCAGTCGCAGAGCCAGAAGTGGGCCTAACGTCGCCATTTTCCCCTCTTATACCTAGGAAGCCGCCTGTCTGGGTGTAATAGGGAAGAGGCATGCGGAAAGCGAGAAACCGCCGCACCCGGACAGTCTCCTGACGTGAGCCAGCCACAATGGCCCATGTCAGTAAGAATTCAGGAAGGTGGTCGTTGAAACACGTGGCGAGGAGGCCTTCGCGGTGGTATCTTGTCTCCATCAAAATAGCGTCAGGCGCCTTTATGGCGGAGAGGCAGACATCATCTTAGAAGCTTTTTTGGAAAGGGTGAAACCAAAGGGAGGATTTCTCAGAACCTGGGACGGAGATTATAATTCGAAGGTCCCTTATAGCTATTGAAGGGGCAGGAATAGACACTGAGCCCCGCTGGAACTTCGCTTCTTCATCTTCTCACTAGTCCGATCAGTCAGCCACACTTCCTTCGATTAGACTTGAAGGGAGGGACTTGTGATAGAGTTTGATACCCTGGGGCAGGCACGTGGGATGAAGAAGCTACGTGGCATGACACGTCGGGTCGAAGTGACCATCCTTCCCGAGCCTCAGGACCCCCCTCGGGGAGCACGCCCTGGGAGGATAGCCAGAATACCCTTTCCGGGATCCTTCCCGGGACCCCCCCAAAGGGTGGGGTCCTAAGAGCGCCTCGGGCATTCTAGCGCCCAAGCTCACCCGGGTCAGAAGGCCCCGAGCTCACCTCGGGGTAGCGGAGTCCGATTTAGCTTCAACCTCAAGCAATGGTCCCCCCCCCTTCGATAGGGTTAAGTCTCCCCATTGTAAGGAGTCATCACGACCCTTAATTGTCGCAATAGGCCGAAGCGTAATAACGGCGCAGACCATTTCAAAAGCTATCCAGCAACCGCCGAAAGAAGGGGGGTGTGACATAAATCACGGAGACGTGGCACTAAACGAGGAAATGCGCCCAGTCTATCGACCTCAGTATAAAAGGTAGTCCAACCCCTCCGGTAAGGGGGTTACGCTCTCTCAACTTTACACTCATTTTCCTTTCCTGCTGCCTCCACTCTCCATCAATCCACTGATTTGAGCGTCGGAGTGGACTCCGCCGGACCCCTTCCAACGTGTCCCCTAACGCTCGTGTTAATCTAGTAGGGCACTGAGTTCCTCCCCTCCACAGCGACCTCCATGTGGGCAGAACCCCGGTGACTGGGCATCATCGTCGACTCCTTCCGGAACACTAATAATTAAATATAGATAAATAAATCATAAACATATTATATTCTTGTACAATAGTCTTTTATGTTTTGGAGAATCAGATATCATATCCTCCGTCTTTATACTCATCACCCATCAAGATCGGATATGCATTCTCACATTCATACTAGAAAAGAATCTATATAGTCCTATATTTTATTCGGTTTAGATTGAATATCAAATTCTAGATTAAAAAAAATGTATCATCTCTATTTTAGAAAGGGATGATAATTTTCTCCACGAGTTCAAAGCCCTATAGAAAAAAGCCCTATAGAAAAAATCCAAAACGAAGACAAGTTTAGAGATTATTTTTAGATTTGGATTCGATTCAGGGAATTTTTTCGAATTTGAATTCGAATTCAAGTTGAGGCGAATATGAGAAAGCTATCCTCATCTCCGAATCTATCCCGATATGAAATCATTGGGGACGAGAATTGAAATGGAGACAGGAACGAGGATATGATGGAGAAGAGGATTCTTCAATAATCTTTTAGATTTGAGGATAGAAAGTGAGAATCAGGTTGAGGATGAGGATTTGATCTCTATAGGGGCGAGGATGAAGATTCCCTGATTAGATGAAGATGGGAATCGAAATGGGGACGAAGGCGGCGATAAAATTTAAGGGTGAATACAAGAATGACAAATTCTCTACCCCCTCTATTGCCTTCCCTAATTTTGGATATCCCAGACATCCTCGGTTCGATCCTTAGCTATGACGTATTTGTAGGAATTTTTCCTTCAAATGAGGCGCGAACCCTGGGACGCTGAGCTTCTAGACCGTCTACTGTGAGTGTTTCCCGATTTACCCTGGTGCTCGATCAGAAACTTCTATGAAATCGGATCGATCGTCCGAGATTGAAAAAAATTTCGTTAATCATTTTTTTTTAATTTTGGATAGCACACAGGACAAGCGTCTCCGTTTCCCAGACACCATGTGCCAAATTAAAAAATAATAATAAAAAAAGGCTCACTTTGTGAAATGACTTTATAAAATTTTAATTTAAACTAATTCTTTGAATAATTGTACCTCTGATTAAATTTGACTATATAATTTTGATAAACATCCAAATTGATTTGGACGGTAATATATCCTCTTTAAATAATATATTATCTATCTATTATAATAATATCTTCTTTTTATTAATAATGCAGGTACTATCGAATCCAAATTTAATATTAAATTAATAATTTTGATATTAAACTTTAAAAAGAATTTTATAATTCCAAAATTAAGCGTTCACTTTTTATCCCAAATTTTAAAAATAATAATTTTAATATCATGTAATAGGAGTCCCTCAATTTTTTTTAAAAAAATATGATTAAAAATTATAACTTAATTGGGAAGTAAACTCTGGGGGTTTTTATTTTTAATTTTTTTTAACTTGAACATTATAACTTAATTGGGAAGTGAATTCTAGGAGTTTTTTATTTTTAATTTTTGTTAGCTTGAACACTATAATTCATTTACACCCTGTTTAGAAACTTTTAAGTAAGGAATTGGAATTGAATTCCGGTCGGAATTGAATTCCGACCGGAATTGAATTCTAATTCCCGTGTTTGGAATGAATTAGTAAACAACAGAATTGAATTCCAATTCCTATGTTTGGAATCAATCGGAATTGAAATCAATTGTTATACTTTTACCATTTTACCCTTAAAATTCAATCAAATGTTTCTTATTGACAAGCTCCCTCTTTGGTTGGACTGCATTACTCTAGAACTCAGCTGCAAGTGCTAAAGTTAGCTCCCAAAGTAGCAACCAAAACAAAGAACGAAACTGATGTTCATAACAGACAACCAATATACTAGGATACACTTACTTTTTTAAAAAAACTATTTTTTTCCAGTATGTTTCTTCAACTCTTTTCTCTGACCGTTTCATTGTAAATCAACACTATCAAATAGCTACCAAAAATGACAAATGCATATAGCCAATCGATCAGGGTCATAAAATCTCAAAACCTCTTCGCTAACTTAAGTAGGGCAAGCATTTCAAAAAAGACAAAGGGAACAAGTTTAGAGGAGGAAAAAACCTAATTTCTTCCATCACTTGAAACAAAATGCCTCTTAAAATCATCTGATTCATTAAAAAAGAGGCAGTCAAGGGAGAAACCTTCAAGCCGACGCCTCTTCGGATCACTCCGAGGCAGCATCAAAACCTTTTCTCGCTGCTTTCCCGTCTCTTCCGCAGAAATCGAAGCCAAAAGACGAGCGATCTATAGTGCTTGAGCAGCGATTTGAGCAGGGATGCAGCAGAGTGAATTAGTAATTTTAAAGTTGGAAGGGAATGTAATTCAATTCCTTTCCCAAATCAGACCCTTTTGGGTCTGATTTATTTTGGGGTGTGTGAAGGGAATTGGAATTCAATTTCTTTCCAATTCCTTCTTAAAATTTACTACCAAAGGAGGGAATTGAATTCCAATTTCCCTGGGAATTCCAATTCCCTCCTTTCCAAACAGGATGTTAGAAAGTTGAATCCTAGGAGTTTTTTATTTTTAATTTTTTTAACTTAAACACTATATCTCAGTTGCGAAGGTGAATCCTAGATTAAAATAAAAATAAAATATTAATTTTGAGACTAAAAAAATCTTTTGAAAAGTTTAGTATGAGAATAACCTATTTAGTATAAGTTTGGTATCTAAAATATATTTTTCTCTTTAATTAATATATACTATACATTTTAATATTAAGATTGATATTAGATTTCGTTGTCTATTTATTTATTTTTACTTTTTATATTTAAAAATTATTTTTAAAATTTTTGATTTTTTATATAAAATCTATATATATAACACTCATCCATATTAATTTATAATCTATTTAGAGCTCCCGGGGCTATGGTACAGTGGTAGGGTAACTAGTTATTAACCCAGACATCTGCGGTTCGATCCTCAGCTACGGCGCATTTTGTAAGAATTTTCCCTCCAAATGGGGCGCGAATCCTGAGACGTTGGGCTTCTAGACTGTCCACCGTGAGCGTTTTCCGATTTACCCTGATGACCGATAGGAAACTTTCGTGGGGTCGGATCAATCACCCCAAATTCAATTTATCTGCTGCCTGGTTCATCATTTTTTTTTCATTTTTTTATAATCTATTTAGATACTATAATATTCATACTATGATCAATGTACCAATGTAGATGGTTTAATCGATTTAAATTATTCTTATATTAATATTATTATTATATTAATATAATATGGTAAAAAGCCTAAATAGATCAAAATTGAGATAAAAAAATTTAAATAATAGCTAGTGAAAATGGAAAGTGTAAATGATTTGATATAAATGAAGTTTAAGTGGATCGAGATAAGACTTTATGATAGAGGAGGAAGATTGGGATGGAAACCTCTTGATAAATAAAAACGTATTCTAAGGTCAAGATTAATTGAATATTTGAAATGTAAAAAGTAAAATTGCGTTTGATTAAAAGTAATATAATCTAATTTGTAATGTAACTAAGTTTGTAATGTAATTCAGATTATATATTGTTATCCTTATAATTATTTAAATACTTTTACTAATTTTTATAATGCAGATTATGTTATATTACAGTTTTAAAATTGTACCAAATAAAATAATCAATCTTGTAATGTAATCCGCTGATTACACCTTATCAAATGTAGTTGATGGGGTTGAATAGCCCGTGACGGACACGGAGAATCAAGAAGCTACGTGGCACGACGAGAAGAGTAGGAGTTACTCTCGTCAGCCCCCGTACTCCCCTCGGAACACATACCTTGGAAGAGCAAATCGAAAAACCCCCTCCCGAGATTACCCCGAGAAGTCAGGGCCCGAGATCGCCTCGGGAAGCGGAGCACCCGCCGGTCACCAAGGCAAGAAGACCCCGAGATCACCTCGGGGAAGGGGAGCCCAATCCTCCTTTGACCGGACCCCCTATTTGCGGCTCCATTGGATAAGAATCACCAATAATCACGGGAGGATCATGACCCGTAATCCCCGGCCATTATCACCCTCATCCTTACAATGGACTAGATTTAATGACTATAACGACCATTACAAAGGCGATCCTAGAACCGAAGATGGGGGGAACATGGTGAAGAAGGTGGAGACACATACGACCGCTGTTGTAGCTATAAAAGATACTCTAATCCCTCCAGTAAGGGGGTAAGTATTCTCTACCTCACACTCTCTTTTCTATCTTAACCTTTTTCCATCAGGGTACTGACTTGAGCGTCGGAGTGGGCTCCGCCGGACAACTTCCGGCGTGTTCCCCTAACGCTCGTGTTGATCTCGTAGGGTGCAGAGTTCCTTCCCTCCCGTCATCTTCCACGTGGGCAGAACCTCGGTGCTTGACCATCGTCGTCGACTCCTTCTGGAACAAATTTGGCGCCGTCTGTGGGAAATCAACAAAACACCTGAAGGAGCATTAATGACGGAACCGGTGGAGGAACCCGTGACGCAGAAAATGGAGGACTTAGATCTCTGCAACGTCTCGCTAGAGGACCTCGCCAACCCGTGAGAAGAGGAAGGACCCAAGAAGGAAAGGAGAGAGGTCGAGAGTGAGGAAGTGCGGATTCACCCTCAACCAGGGGGAGTTACACGCATCGCCCTCGACCTCGCGCCGGAATTAAAAAGTCGTCTCGTAGATTGTCTGCGTAGCCACAAAGACGTTTTCGCTTGGGCCGCCGAAGAAATCAAAGGGGTTCCCACGGCATTGGCCATGCACCGCCTGCATGTTACGTGGGGAGCCCGTCCTATGAAGAAGAAATGGAGACATTTTCCCCTGATCAAGATAAGGCTATTCGAGACGAGGTTCAGAAGTTATTAAAAGCCGGACATATCAGAGAAGTACAATTCCCGATCTGGTTGGCTAACGTGGTCCTGGTTCCTAAGCCAGGAGGCAAATGGCGGGTCTGCATCGACTTCCGCGACTTGAACAAAGCCTGCCCCAAAGACTGTTATCCCCTGCCTCAGATAGAACGATTGGTGGACTTCACAGCCGGTTGTGAGTTCATCTCCATGTTGGATGCTTACCAAGGCTACCACCAAGTCCCGCTCGCTCCCGAGGACCGGGAGAAAGTCAGTTTTATGACGGCCGACGGCACATATTGTTACAACGTCATGCCTTTCGGCTTACGCAATGCTGGTGCCACCTACCAGCGGATGATGGATAAAGTCTTCAGGCACCATCTCGGGAGAAACATCGAGGTGTATGTGGACGATATCCTAGTAAAAACTGACAAAGGAGGAGACATGATAGCCGACTTGGAAGAAACCTTCGCCGCCCTGAGGTCCAATAGGCTGAAACTAAACTCGGCTAAGTGTTTGTTCGGGGTAAAAAGCGGCAGATTCCTGGGGTACATGGTGACAGAGAGGGGTATTGAAGCTAACACGGAGAAGGTAAAAGCTATTCTGGATATGCCGCCTCCTCGCAACTTCAAGGAGGTACAACGACTGAATGGAAGAATCACGGCGCTATCCAGATTCATCTCCAAATCCGCGGACAAGACCCTCCCATTCTTCATGATTTTAAGAAAGGCCGCCAAGTTCGAGTGGGACGACCAGTGTGAGAAAGCCTTTATAGATTTGAAGACTTATCTCGCCACCCTCCCCGTTCTCTACTAACTTGTGGAAGGGGAGACCTTGTTTGTTTACCTATCGACAGCAGAGCAAGCGGTAGGGTCGGCGCTCGTTCGGGAAAGAGATCGGGTGCAGTATCCCCTTTACTTCTTCGGACACCTTCTGAAGGATGCCGAAACACGATACACCACGATGGAGAAACTGGCATATGCCCTGGTCCTAATGGCCCGGAGGTTAAGGCCATATTTTTTAGCGCATCCCATCGTAGTCCTCACCAACAGCCCACTCGCCCGAGTCCTCACTAATCCCGAGGCTTTGGGGAGGCTAATCAAATGGACGACGGAGTTAAGTGAGTACGACATTAAGTATCAGCCTCGCACCGCTATCAAGGCCCAAACCCTTTCCGACTTCATGTTGGAGACCGTCCTGGAGGCCGAGACCGAAGGAGTGTGGAAGGTCTATGTAGATGGTGTTAGTGATATGAGAGAAGTGTCCTAAGGCAATCGCCTTATGATGTAAACATTTATATTAATAAATGATAATTCACTATTTGAGTATACATGTTTTGTGTATTTGATTGGGATCTTAAACTCATCTACTGAATGTCCGCAATACAACTCACAGCATAAGAGAATTTGTGATGGGATCACAACTAGTGATTATCTCTAATGTGCAATTGTGAAGTATTGAAATTATCCCTAGTCGATGAATTGATAAAAACAGACACTATCAATTCTGTTGAGACTAGCATGGGTTATTCTCTAATCAGCTGATTTTCACTGGTTGGTGGCATTGGGATGTCCAGAGATAAACATGGATGCTAGTTAAGGGAACTAGTTCATTGGAGTGACTAGCTGTAAGACTTCATATGGTTATCTATAATGATATGTCAATGAAGTTCTTACTGCAGCTTAAGTGCGATGTTCCTTTGACTTGCGGTGTTCAAGTCATCTTGGTCATGGAGACTTATACTTTAACATCTTAAGCAAGCATCTCCAAGGAGGTGTGGACCCAGGATGGTTGGGTATAAGCCAAAGTGCCCGAAGATGTTTGAACAGCCTACAAAGGATTCACCACTCCTTGCGAGGAGATGTATACCCAGGCCTATCGTCGGATTGTTACTCAGAAACCTCTGGCCAGAGTATATCATGTTTAGAGTGAGAGTCTCTAAAATACATGAGAGTAATTAGAAATCCAAAGGACGAGAAAGACACTACTTGGGTTAGGTGTGACGTAGTCAGCCTAGTGGGGACTGACACCATAGACCGTGTCCTGAACCAAGTGGATATAAGGTGGTGAAAGGAATGGGGCACGATTCATTAGAGCTGCTGAAGGGTTTCAGAATAATTTCTTCTGAGGTCAAACTGTTGATCTTTCGATTAATTGGGGATCATGATGTACTACTAGGTGCCACTCATGATCGTTCTATAATTAGTTAATTATAGACGGTCAACATAAATCGAAAGCCTATTTAGTCACACGCACTACGAGTAATCCGAGGGATTTAAAACGAGTTGAAAATTGGATTTTCCGATCAAGAGAAATAAGTCGAATCTGAGTTAGTCAGAGGCGCAATGGAAGCTAAAAATGGCTAAGTCTTTTGAAGGCTTTTTGGGCGAATTAAATGAATTTAATTCGCGGCGGTTCGGGTTGGTTTGGCCGGCCAAAGAGGGTGCCAAAACCCCCTTTGGTGGCCAGCCACAATAAGAGGAGAAAACCAATTAATTTTGGTTTAATTAATAAAATAAATCTAGTGCGATTTGTTTTATAAATTATGGATAAATAAATTTGTATAAAGAAATTTATATAAATAAAATTTATAGAAATTTATTCTTTTATGGAAGATTAAAATAATCCATGAATTGGTTTATTTTAATTTTATAAAATCAATTATGAATTGATTTTTTCATAATAAGAAAGTTTATAAATTTCTCATAAAAAATTTATTCCATAATTTAAAGAGAAGAAGAATTAGTTTTATTATAAATTAGTTTATAATAAAGACTCGGTTTAAACGGAATAATTAATAAGAAAATTTATAAGATAAATTTCTTATAACTAATTCCGTTAATTCCGTTAATTCGGTTTAGAGGGAGACTTAGCAAATGAGTTGCTACTATATAAAGGAACCAAAGGCTAGCCCTTAATTCCAATCAAGAGATTAATTATTCTCTCCCTCTCTCTCTTAATCTCTCCTCTCCTCCTTCTTCCTCTCTTCCCTTAGGGTCGGCGCCCACCTATTCTTGGAGTTCTAGGGCCGGCGCCCACATGGTGGCTTAGGGCCGGCGCAAACTCTATCCAAGGTGGTGGTTGCTTGCCGTGAGCATTGAAGAAGAAGGAGAACCCGAACACGAAGAAGAAGAAGCGGATAGCGACTCCTCTCTTCCCGGAATTCGATTCCGTTACTTCGTTGGTTAGTTTTCCATTGTTTTTTCTCTTGTTCTTCTAGTTGTGCCTTCCGAGAATCTAGTAGTTCTCGTCGGCACAAAACTCGTGACTTTGCGAAGTCATCCCGAAGAGAAGTCGGCGTGGACGCGAATAGAGGCGGAGCTTCCAAGGGACGCTACGGTTGGATCTCGTCCCTTACTTCGAGTTACGAGAGGTACTTGGTAAATTTGTTTACTTTTCCGCAAAGTTTTATTTTATGATTATGTCAACACAATGTAAGGTTGCATGCTAGATACGAAGTTAAAATAATTTAGGAAATTATTTTATGCAAACTCTTCCGCTGCACGTAAAAATTTTGAATTTTACGAACTCGTATCCTTGTCGACATGCACCATAACCCAACAGATGGGTCCTCCAACAGCTAGTATAGCGGGGTTGGAGTGTTAATGATTTCCCCTCGAGGGGACATGTTACATTTGTCCATCCGGCTCCACTTCAAAGCTACCAACAATGAAGCCGAGTATGAGGCGATCCTAGCAGGCCTGCAAGCAGCCAAGCAAACGGGGGCCTGTAGGGTCACAATATATTCGGACTCACAATTGGTGGCACAACAGATAAATGGCGATTTCGAAGTCAGGTGTGAGCGCCTGCAGAAACCTGTAGCCCTTTACGAACGGCTGAAGGCCTCCTTCTCGGAGGACATCCTGCAAAAGATCTCCAGGTCGGACAACGTGTGGGCCGATGAGCTGGCCAAATTGGCCAGCTCCATCTCCACCTGTCAGCTAAATGAGCCTAGCACAGCGGAAGAGACAGGCGCACAAGTTGGAGAGAAGGCAGAGGGCAACAGCCGGACAAGTTGGAGAGAAGGCAGAGGGCACAAGTTGAAGAGACGGGCGCACAAATGTTCTTGCGTAATGGGATCATTCCAAATAGGGACTAAGAGAGCTGGCTGATCCGCCATCGAGCAGGCAGATTCACACTGGTCGGCGATCAACTGTATAGGAGGGCCTTTGCAAGGCCTCTCCTAAAGTGCATCGGGTCGGAGGAGGCCAACTACGTGATGAGGGAGGTGTATGAAGGCATCTGCGGGAGTCACATCGGGGGAAAATCCCTGTCTCGGAAGATCCTCTTGGCAGGGTACCTTTTGTTGGTGCAGGCAGCACCTAAGTCAAACTTGGGTTTTGATAATGGCAAAGAGTTCAGAAGTTAAGATGTTATTGTGATCTAACTTGTTCACTGAGTGTGCAGGAAGAAGTCATAGGTACACTAGGCAAGAAGTCCTGGCAAAGGGCTGGGCAAAGAAGTCCTGGTCGAGGACTGGGCAAGAAGTCCTGGCAAGGGGCTGGGCACCGAAGACCTGACCGAAAGTTGGACAAGAAGACCTGACCGGAAGTTGGGCACGAAGACCTGTTCAGGTGGATTGGGCAAAAGTCCAACCGGAGGAGCCGGTTGGCAAAAGGTAAACTCTCCTGAGAGGAGTAGGTGAGGATGCGTTCCCCGTCGAGGGAACAGTAGACATCGGTTCGACCTAGGGTTCCATTTGGGAGACCCGAAGTCAGAACCAAGACAGCTACGGCTGTAACGAATGTTCATTATGTTTTGGGACTAACCTAAGTTGCAGGGTCGAAGGACTAGTCGTCTGCAAGTGAGGGACTTCACTAGGCCTAGGCGCCCGAATGGACACAGGCGCCCGAATGGGCTCAGGCGCCCGTATGGATACGGGCGCCCAAGAGTGAAGGCAAAACCCAAAACTTAGCTGCGAAGCCTCTGGACTAAGCTGGATCAGGCACTCGTGAGGTCACGGGCGCCCCATCAGCTCAGGCGCCCAAGTGGAGGTGGATAAGCGCTGACTGAGACCGCGGATAAGGATTTGCGCATCGAAGGGCACGTGTTAGGCGCCCCCAACGTCACAGGCGCCCATATGAGCACTATAAAAGGGGGCTCACCCCCAAGGCTTCAACATCCATTCTTTCCAACGCTCCAAACACTTTTGCTCACGCGCTGCGCTCCGACCAAGTTCCATTTCGAGATTTCAGCGCCAACGACGACCCTCTGCTCCGGAATTCGATCCATCTCGGACGTCGGTAAAGTTTCAGTTAGGAAAGTGTTGTGATTTAATTTTCAAATTCTATATCTGTACGGTCAATTCGTAATAATCTTTCCGAATATAGAATTGCCCAAAGTAAACGGTCAAGGACCGTGGGCCTTTGAGTAGGAGCTGACCGCGACTCCGAACTAAGTAAAAAATCGACTTGTGTTCTTCTGTATTTTATTTCTTTCCGTTGCGTATTTGCTCTTTCTTAGTCCAAAAAGTTTTTAATGATATTCACCCCCTCTATCGTTTTCTTCGATCCAACAAGTGGTATCAGAGCGGGTGGCTCAAATTTGGTGCAACCACCAATTTGAGAGTTTTTTTTCAGATTTTACGAAATTTTTAATTTCTTTTTCAAAAATTTTTCGTTAATCGAGGTTGGTGCAACACCACTCGATCGCTTTCATTTTGATTAGTTTTTTTTTCCGCACTGCTAATCCAAGACCAAGTCTTGGGACAGAGTTTCTTTGTTTTTGTTTTTCAGGAAAATTATTATGGCCATGCAAGAGGGTTTCAGCACAGCCAGACCACCACTTTTCAGTGGAGAAGATTTCTCCTACTGGAAGAGTCGGATGGAAGTCCACCTGAAAACTCAGGTGGATATGTGGATTATTATCCAATCTGGCCTTGAAATCCCCAAGAACGCTGAAGGAGTGACACAACACTACTCAGAATGGGACACCTCGCTGAAGAAAAAGATCGAGGCTGATGCAAAGGCAACCCAGACACTGCAATGTGGATTAACCAAAGAAGAACTGAACCGGGTGGGACCCTTCAACAGTGCTAAAGAACTCTGGAGCAAACTAATTGAACTGCACGAAGGCACCTCCGACACTAGAATCAGCAAAAGGGATCTACTGCTGAACAGATTGTACACAATCAAAATGAACGAAGGCGAGTCAGCAACACAGCTCCACACCAGGATCCAGGAGCTGATGAACGACCTGCACACAATTGGTCACAAGGTAGAAAACCGTGACCTTATCAGGTATACCTTAAATGCTTTCCCAAGAAATACTCTGTGGGCATCTATGGTAGATGCTTATAAGGTTTCTAGGGATCTCTCAAAAATTAAATTAGATGAATTATTTTCAGAATTAGAATTACATGAACAGACTAACTGCACTTTGGCCGAGAAAGGTATTGCTTTTCTTGCAGGTAAACCCCAAGGAAAGATAACCAAGAAAAAGCCTCAACCTACACCCGAGTCTGACTCAGACTCAGACTCAGACTCAGAAGATAGTGAAGGGGATCGATCCAAGCTGGTTCGGCTAGCTCGGGACTACTACAAGGAGCTGAAGCATCAGATCAACAGAAGGAAAGCCAGCCGAAGAATGGAAGATCTAGCTGAACCTTCAACTTCAAAGGCCAAACCAAATGTGACCTGCTACGAATGCAATAAGAAGGGACACTACAAATCAGAATGTCCAAATCTAAAGGAAGCCAAGAAGACTCAAAGGAAGAAGGCTCTTCAAGCCACGTGGGACGAATCTTCCTTCGAAGAAGAAGAAGAGGCCCCACAGTCAAACCTTCTCGCCTTGACTGCTTCGGAAGACATCGACACCGGATCGGAATCGGAGCCGGACGACGGAAGGCTCACAATTTCGGAGAACGGTAAAATAACGGTAAGTGGTTATTCTGAAGTTGAATTATCAAAGTTAATTGCTTACTTATCTCGTAACTTGGCGAAAGCCAAAATCCGAGTCGAGTCCCTCCGACAGGAAGTAAAACTCCTGAAAGAGGGAGCTGACTCTAGATCCTTGACCGAGAAGATTCAAGAAGGAACCTCTACTCAAGTTGAAAATCTTGAGAAAGAGAACTCCTCCTTGAAAACTCAAGTCAAGGACCTTAGAGCGGCTTTAGAACGATTCACTTCAGGTTCCAAGGGTTTTGACATGATCTTTGGAAAACAGAAGTCCGTTCTAAATCAATCTGGGTTAGGGTATCGAACCAAATCGAGACAACGGTCATACTATGCTGTATTGAACCAATCTAGACCCAAAATTCAAGCATGGGTACCCAAACTGTGCTTGAACAATCAAGCTGGACCAAACCGGTATTGTATCCCTAAGGACAAGATTCATATCTTGCCTAACCATTATCGTGGCTTTAGTCCAGGGGGAGCCAATTTAAAAATGATTTTCATAATTAGATAAATTTCTTTTATTTCTTAGTTTTAATTGCATGCTTGATTGTTTATTTATTTCTGCAAATTATTATGTTTAGACCTAGGACTGGTTAGACTAAGGACTGAAACGATTTAACTGAAATTTGAATAACATAGTATTGGGTAGAGGTGAGATGATAGTACGTTAGGGAAGCGATCTTGGTGGAACTAGCCGAAGCTACCGATCCAAGACCCAAACTAGTTAGACCAAAATCTTTCAAGGAGTAACTTGAAGATGAATATTCAATAAAAGGCTTTGTCAAGGAAAGGGTTGATGATCCAATAAGGCTATGGCCAAAGAAGGCCTAGTGCCTCGCCAAGACCTGGAAGCCGATTATTGAAAACCAAATTCACTTTACTATTGTCAGATTTGAATCTAACACAAATTTCAATTAATCTTATATTCAACCACTTTTCAAAATAAACTTAAAACTTAATTAAATTATTTTCAAAATTAATTCAACTTGTCAAAATTAATCATGTTTTTTCAAAATAAAATCTTTATTTCTGTTAAAACCTGTCTCACAAAACCCATAAGGTTAACGTGATTGATAACTCTAGATTGGGTGAGACAGACTATGTTGTGAAAATCAATTTAAGCTATCCTTAATTCTAATTGGATCCAAATCAATAAATTCTTTATGTGTAGGAACATAAAGATTTGGACCAATGGATGTTGGATAGTGGATGCTCCAGACACATGACTGGAGACAAATTGAAATTCACCAAACTCAAGTTCAAAAACCTAGGCTCAGTAGCATTTGGCAACAATGCTACACTCAAAGTCATTGGGTCAGGTAACATTGAACTCAAATCCGATTTTGTAATTAAAAAGGTACTCTTGGTTGAGAACTTTAAATTTAATTTGCTTAGTATAAGTCAATTATATGATACTGGCTATGTAGTTACCTTTACCAACTCTGACTGCCTGATTAGAAATTTACAAGACTCAGAAGCCATGCTTAAGGACACCAGGAAAAATAATGTTTATACTATAAATCTACCCTTAGTACCTAAATGCCTCTTAACTCAGTTAGAAGAATCAAACCTCTAGCATAGGAGATTAGGTCACACTAATCTAAGACTAATTTCAAAAATCACCCAACTTGGTCTAATTAAAGGAATACAAAAAATTAAGAACCATGAAAACATGATATGTGACTCATGTAACCAAGGTAAACAAACCAGGTTTAATCACAAACAAGTTCAATCAGACCTAACTCAAACCACACTTGAGCTCCTTCACCTTGACCTATTTGATTCATATGGAGCCAAGTCACTAAGCGGAAACCGGTACTGCTTAGTCATTATTGATGATTACTCTAGGTTTACTTGGGTTAGGTTCCTAAAAACTAAGGATGAACCCCTAAATCTATTCATTGACCTATGTAAGGTAATTGAGAATCAAAATGATACTAAAATCAAAAGACTTAGGAGTGATCACGGGGGAGAGTTTGAAAATCAAAGGTTTGAGGAATTTTGTAGAATAAACGGGTATATTCATGAATTTTCATGTCCTAGAATCCCCCAGCAAAATGGGATAGTAGAAAGGAAGAATAGAACCCTACAGGAAGCCACTAGGACTATGCTCAATGAATTCAACCTAGCTAACCAATTTTGGGCAGAAGCAATTAGTACGGCTTGTTATATTCAAAATAGGGTCCTAATTAACAAACGACATAATAAAACTCCCTATGAACTATATTACCATAGACTTCCAAACCTACATTACCTAAGGGTCTTTGGATGCAAAGTCCATATCCTAAACACCAAAGATTACCTAGGAAAATTCCAGTCTAAGTCAACCCCTGGAATATTCTTAGGATATTCAACAACAAGTAGAGCCTATAGGGTCTACAATAGACAAACTAATAAAATTGAAGAAACAACTAATTTAATTTTTGACGAGGAAACTAATCCAAAACTTGATAATCAAAATCTGAACCCATCAAATTTTGATCAAGAGGAAAATGAACAAATTATGGAACCATCAATTGAACCACTGGTTGAACCTCTAAATGAACTGACTATTGAACCAACTACTGAATCAATTGAACCAATAACTGAACCAACCCAAGTAATTGAACCAAATACTGAACTAAACCGTCTAGCTGAAATTGAGGCTGAACCAAGTTCTAGAAGAACCAAGAAACCTAGACTCAGTCACCCAACTGATCAAATTGTGGGTGATCCAACCTTAGGAGTCAGAAGTAGGTCTTCCTATAGAAATCTTAGTCAGATCGCACTGATTTCGAAAATTGAACCTAAGACTATAGAGGAAGCCTTACTTGATCCTGATTGGATCATAGCGATGCAAGAGGAATTAGCCCAATTTGAAAGAAACCAAGTCTGGGAACTAGTACCTAAACCTGAGGGCAAATCCATCATAGATACTAAGTGGGTATTTAGAAACAAACTAAATGACCAAGGGGAAATAGTCAGAAACAAAGTCTGCTTAGTAGCTAAAGGGTTCAGTCAAGTCGAAGGGCTAGACTATGACGAAACCTATGCCCCAGTAGCCAGACTTGAGTCTATTAGAATGTTGTTAGTCTTTGTAGCCCATAAAGGATTTAAACTTTACCAAATGGATGTTAAGTCAGCCTTTCTGAATGGGTTTATCAAAGAAGAAGTCTATGTAGGACAACCCCCATGCTTTGAGGACCTAGAAAAACCTGACCACGTTTACAAGCTTAACAAGACACTTTATGGACTAAAACAAGCACCTAGGGCATGGTATGAACGCCTATCAACTTACCTCATTTCTAAGGAATTCAACCAAGGACAAATTGACTCAACTCTTTTTGTCAAAACCTTAGAAAAAGACATCTTCATTGTCCAAATATATGTTGACGACATAATCTTCGGAACCACTAACTCTAACTTTTTAAAAGAATTTGTAAAAATTATGGAAAATGAATTCGAAATGAGCTTAGTTGGTGAGCTCAACTTCTTTTTAGGACTACAAATTAAGCAAACTAGGGATGGAAATTATGTTCATCAATCCAAATATGCTAAGGAGTTAATAAAGAAATTTAAAATGGATAACTCCAAAAGCTTAAGTACCCCTATGGCCACAAATGTAAAAATTGATAGTGACCCTGAAGGTAAACCAGTAGACCTTAAGTTATATCGTAGTATGATAGGAAGTCTACTTTACCTTATAGCTAGCAGACCTGATATCCTATTCCCTGTAGGAATGTGTGCTAGATACCAAACCTGTGCTAAGGAAACGCACTTAGCAGCCCTAAAAAGAATACTTAGATACATTAAGGGCACCATAAATGTAGAGATTTGGTATCCTAGGACCTCAACTTTTGACTTGTCAGGATACTCTGATTCTGACTATGTTGGATGCAAACTAGATAGAAAGAGTACAAGTGGAAGCTGTCAACTTTTAGGTAATAGTTTAGTCAGTTGGTGCAGTAGAAAATAACACTGCGTAGCTCTATCTACAATCGAAGCAGAATATGTTGCTTTAGGAGAGTGTGTAGCACAACTCCTATGGATGATGCACACTCTTAAGGACTTCCAGCTTGATTACACCCAAACCCAAGTCTACATTGATAACATAAGTTCAATTAATCTAACTAAGAACTCAATCCAACACTCTATAACAAAACATATAGAGGTTAAACTTCACTTCGTAAGAGATCATGTTGCCAGGGGTGAAATAGTCCTTAAGCATGTAGACTTAAAGTCAAACTTAGTTGATATCTTCACCAAACCCTTACCTGAGTCTGAGTTCAGCTCACTAAGAAGGCAGTTAGGGTTATGCTTAGTAGAATAGGAATGCTCTACTTGTTTTTTTAACTGTTTTTTTCTTATCTGATATTTATTTGAAAAATCATTTTTATCTTGAAATTTAAAATGATTTCCGACTTAGTTTTTTTAAAAAAACTTATCGCTTTCAAAACTATGGCTTTTTCACAAATGGACTTAGCTTAAGCCCTAACCCTAGAACTGCATGCACCTATAGATCTAGAAGCCAGCATCTCACAAGCACCTTAGGGTACTTTTGATTGATAACCTAGACTGGGTTGAGATGCTTAGGTCTATGCCTTGATTCAAGATGCTTTAAGTCAGTGTATCTGTAGTAATTGGGCCAATAAATACCAATTGAACAATAATCAGGTTAAGTGTCAAGCTTAGAAAATCTTGTTGGATCGAAGAAAACGATAGAGGTGGGGGGTGAATATCGTTAAAACTTTTCGGATTAAAGAAAGAGAAAATATGCAGCGGAAAGAAATAAATCACACAGGAACACAAGTCAATTTTTACTTGGTTCGGAGTCGCGGTCGGCTACTACTCCAAGGCCCACGGTCCTTGACCGTTTACTTTGGGCAATACTATAATCGCGCAAAAAGGATTTACAAGTTATGTACAGCAGTATTTCAGGAAATTAAAATTTCTACACTTTTCGTTACCGACGCCCGATGTGGATCGTATTTCGATGCAGAGGGTCATCGTCGACCCTGGATCTCGAAGTCGGAGTTTGCCGGGGCATAGCGCTTGAACGAAATGCTTTGGAGCGTTGAGAGAATGTGTTGTAGAAGCCTTGGGGTTGAGCACCCTTTTATAGTGCTCCTGGGGGCGCCTGATCCGTTGGGGGCGCCTGACACGTGCCTTCATCAGTGAAAACCTCAATCCGCAGCTCGGTCAGCGCTTATCCCCTCTGATTCGGCCCCTGGTCTGATTGGGGCGCCCGGGACCTCCTGGGCGCCTAGCTTGACCTGGTCCAATGGCTTCATGGCAGATTTGCTTCGATGGCCGCTTTGGCTTTGACCTTGGGCGCCCGGGACCTCCCGGGCGCCTAGCCCAGTGTGGTTTCGAAGCAGTCTTGCTTAATTGCTGTTTTGGCCTTTCACCTTGGGCGCCCGGGACCTCCCGGGCGCCTAGCCCAGTTGCCTACCCCTTTCCTTTGGGGCGTTCTGAGCTGCAGAAACACAATCCTTCGTTCCCTGCAACCAAGGTTAGTTCCAAAACAAACCAAGCAAGATTGTTAGTCAATATTTACAGTTGTAGCTGTCTTGGTTTTGACTTCGGGTCTCCCAAATGGAACCCTAGGTTGAACCGACGCCTACTGTTCCCTCGACGGAGAACGCGTCCTCACCCTCTCAGGAGAGTTTATCTTTTGCCAACCGGCTCCTCCGATTGGACTTTTGCCCAATCCACCTGACCAGGTCTTCATGCCCAATTTCCGGTCAGGTCTTCGGTGCCCAGCCCCTTGCCAGGACTTCGTGCCCAATCCTCGACCAGGACTTCTTTGCCCGACTTCCGGTCAGGTCTTCTTGCCCAGTCCTTGACCAGAACTTCTTTGCCCAGCCCTTTGCCAGGACTTCTTACCTAGTGTACCTAGGGTTTCTTCCTACACACTCAGTGAACAAGTTAGAACACAACAACATCTTAACTTCTGAACCCTTTTCCATTATCAAAACCCAGGTTTGACATAGGTGCTGCCTGCACCAACAATCTCCCCCTTTTTGATTTATGGCAACCCGGTTCAAAAAGTTAAGTTAAGCAAATAGGTACAGTATCAGATTTAATTTCTTCCCCCTGGAAGAAATCTTCCCCTGGAAGAAATCTCCCCCTGAGTTTTTCAAAAATGTGTGGGGTTTTTGAAAACGTTTCTAAGTCTTTGTTGAAAAGTTTTTTAGGTTTTCAATACTTAGAAAATTTTCAAAGAGGGATTTTAAGTTAGAAAAATTTTCCAAAATATTTTTGAGTTGGGCACTTAGAAAATTTTTCAACACATTTAGTTTTAGCACTTAGAAAATTTTCCACCAGAAAATTTTAGAGTAAGTACTTAGAATATTTTTTAAAACAATTTTGAGTTAAGTACTTAGAATAATTTTGAAAACACTTTTGAGTTAAGTACTTAAAATAATTTCGAAACACTTATTTTTTTGCACTTTATAAAATTTTCTAAACCGATTTTGAATTTTTAACACTTAGAAAATTTTCAAGCAGTTTTAATACTTAGAAAACTTTTTTCAAGCAAAATTTTGAATTTATAACACTTAGAAAATTTTTCCAAAGTGATTTTGAATTACTTTACTTTTTGAAAAAGGAGATAATGGTTTTGAAAAATAATTTTAAAACCTTCTTTTCTCTCCTTTCCAATCTCTCCCTTTTTGCCATATATCAAAAAAATATAGCAAAAAAAACTTTAAGTAAGGAAATTAAAGTGCTGTATTGAACCAATTTTAAGCATATACTGGACCAAATCAATTTACAATTTCTCTTTTGGATCCTGTCTAACCCAGTTAGCTACTTACTAACTGTTATAAACAGTATCTTTTGCTAGGGTTAGTCAAGTTAAGTGATCTGATCAAGTTAGATTTTCTAAGCTTGACACTTAACCTGATTACTGTTCAATTGGTATTTAGTGTCCCAATTACTGCAGATGCACTGACTTAAAGCATCTTGAATCAAGGCATAGACCTAAGCATCTCAACCTAGTTTAGGTTATCAATCAAAAGTACCCTAAGGTGCTTGTGAGATGTTGGCTTCTAGATCTATAGGTGCATGCAGTTCTAAGATTAGGGCCTAAGCTAAGTCCATTTGCGAAAAAACCCTAGTTTTGAAGGGGGTAAGTTTTTTTAATAAAACTAAGTCAGAAAATCATTTTAAATTTCAAAATGATTTTTTAAATAAATAACAAATAAGAAATAAACCAGTTTTGAAAAAAACATAAGTAGAACAGTCCTCTTCTACTAAGCATAACCCTAACTGCCTTCTTAGTGAGCTGTTAAAAGGCAAATAACTCATCAAACAAACAGTTAGCAACTAAAGCAGATAACTCATCAAGCAAACAGCTAGCATAAAAGTCAACTGGTCTAAGCATGGACCAGCACAGTCAAACATGAGTCAAGCACAAGTCAATAGTACAATAATGCAGCTGAAATAATCTGGAGTCTAAGAGGAGGGGCCCGGAGGAAAGAATGGACCGGGCTGCCAAGATTGGAACATGGAAATTATCTGATTATGTCGGGCCTCATTTGTCTCATGTTCGGCTCGGAGGGCGTCCATGTGCTCAATGTGATGTGCCTCTCTTGCCTGGCGATCGGCTAGAGTAGCTTCCATGCGCTCGTTATGGTAGGCTCGGTTTACATCGTGCTCTGCTTGAATCGCGTCGACCAATAGATGTGGTGGGCCTCCACCTCCTCTCGGAGGCTATGGAGCTCTATCTGAAGTTGTGTCAGTCTCTCGTCGATCGTCAGAGGTAGGGGCTCGTCCAAGTGCTCCTGAATCTCGGCAGTGAGATCTGCGACATCGACCTCTACCTCCTCATCGGAATCAATTTTGGCTCCGACTCTCTGGCGTCTCCATGATAGACCCCCGGTAACCGAGACCTCTATGCTCGCTAGGGAAAAATTTCTATACCCAATTTCGTCAAATTCGGTCATCGTGGTTATCTCTCCAACGGTAATATCACGACCGTGATGATGATGAAGAGAAGTGATAATGTGGCAGTAAGGAGTACGTACTCGACCTTGAGTAGTAACACTGGATGCATAGAGAATGGTGTGGAACATGTGAAGTCCAATATCTATGTCTAAGTGATGGATTATGGCATACACAAGAAGGTATGGAATGGTCGCATGGTCGCGACATCCCTAGTAGTCAAGGGAAGAATACAACGGACCAGAACTTTATAAAGAGCGTAGTCCTGGACCCGAAGATCTATTGACTGAAATCGTCTAACCAAAGGGTTACGGGCATCTCTATAGAAATATGAATAAAGGGTGTCCAGATCAATATGGGAGTAGGGAGGAGCAAAGGGAGGGTCTCTTGGTAGATAACAGCAGAAAGTGGACTGGGATGGTCGTAGTCCAAGAAACCTGTTAAACAACGAGGGTGTGATAGTCAAAGGCATCCCCTGTACTGTGGAAACATAGCTAAGGTCATCTTGTTTAACTAGGTTGTTATAAAACTCTGCATATAGGGTAGTGTTCATAGGATGGGTGCAGAAGACAAGATGGTCAAATTGATGGAAATTGATGACGTCCATGGCTACTGGACAGGACTGAGTGAAAAATTACCTATTTAAGAAACTTGTTTTGATCGGTTTGTAGGTCGTCCTAGCGAACTTATCGAATAGTTCTAAGGTCGGAAACCTAGGTTCAGGGCTAGGCTCGGTCCCAGGGATGGGTTGATTAGCACGTCGTTTTCTATTAATAAGGAAAATGCATTAAGAAAAACAAAAAAAATAATTATAAATGCATAAACATGGTACCGTGGAGCCATGGTCGAAGTTGGACGTTTTGAGGGCGCGAGAAGGACTTTCAGTCGCCTTGGGAGGAGAAGAGTTAGGGAGGAGGTTTGTTTTGGGGTGGCAAATGAAGGGAGTTTCGGTGGCCTTATATAGGGGTTGGCCGGGCGCCCGGGAGGCCTCGGGCGCCTGTATTAGGTGTAAGCTGCCTTTGGCAGCTTTTTCTGCCTTGACGTTGTCCTTGGGGGTGCCCGTGAGGACCCGGACGTTGTCCTTGTGGCAGCTTTTGCTGCCTTGAATGGAGATAAAGGCCTGGGCGCCCGATAGGTCACGGGCGCTCGGGTCAGCTGGGTAGGGTTGACAGCTTTTGCTGTCTCGGTCGAAGGGAAAGTTGGGGGCGCCCGACAGGTCACGGGCGCCCGAGCTAACAATAGTTTGACTATTGACCACTTTGACCATTTGACGAGATTTGACTGTTTTGACCCGGTTTGACTCTTTTGACTAACTATCAATTAGGTCAGTTAAGCTCTAATTTGCATGATTCAGTATTTTTGTATAAAAAAATAGATGAATTTGAGTTAGATCCTAACCATCTCACCCAGTCTATAGTTATCAATCAAGTTAACCTTATGGGTTTTTGTGAGACAGGTTTTAATAGAACTATCAATTTTATTTTGAGAAAAATGATTAATTTTGAAAAGTTGAATTAATTTTGAAAACCAGTTCAATTGAATTTTAATTTTTAAAAATTGGTTGAATCTAAGGTTAATTAAAATTTGTGTTAGATTCAAATCTGACAATAGTAAAGTGAATTTGGTTTTCAATAATCGGCTTCCAGGTCTTGGCGAGGCACAAGACCTTCTTTGGCCTTAGCCTTATTGGATCATCAACCCTTTCCTTGACAAAGCCTTTTATTGAAAATCCATTTTCAAGTTACTCCTTGAAAGATTTTGGTCTAACTAGTTTGAGTCTTGGATCGGTAGCTTCGGCTAGTTCCGCCAAAATAGCTTCCCTAACGTACTATCATCTCACCTCCACCCAATACTATGTTGTTCAAATTTCATTTAAATAGTTTTGGTCCTTAGTCTAACCAGTCCTAGGTCTAAACATGATAATTTGTAGAAAAATAAATAAACAATCAACCATGCAATTCAAATTAAGGAAATAAAATTTATCTAATTATAAAAATTATTTTTAAATTGGCTCCCCCTGGACTAAAGCCACGATAATAGTTCGGCAAGATATGAATCTTGTCCTTGGGGATCCAATACTCGTTTGGTCCAGCTTGGTTATTTAAGCATAGTTTTGGTACCCATGCTTGAATTTTGGGTCTGGATTGGAATACAGCATAGTATGACCTCTGTCTCGACTTGGTTCGATATCCTAACCCGGATCGATTTAGAACGGATTTCTGTTTTCCAAGGATTATGTCAAGACCCTTGGAACCCGAGGTGAATCGTTCTAAAGCCGCTCTAAGGTCCTTGACTTGAGTTTTCAAGGAGGAGTTCTCTTTCTCAAGCTTTTCAACTTGAGTAGAGGTTCCTTCTTGAACCTTCTCGGTCAAAGATCTAGAGTCAGCTCACTCTTTCAGGAGTTTTACTTCCTATCGAAGGGACTCGACTCGGATTTTGGCTTTCACCAAGTTACAAGATAAATATTCTTTAACTCTGATAATTGAACATTAGAATAACCACTTACAGTTATTTTGCCGTTCTCCGAAATGGTGAGGCTTCCGTCGTCCGTCTCCGATTCTGATCCGGTGTCGATGTCTTCCGAAGTAGTCAAGGCAAGAAGGTTCGATTGTGGGGCCTCTTTTTCTTCTTCGGAGGAAGACTCGTCCCACGTGGCTTGAAGGGCCTTCTTCCTTCGAGTCTTCTTGGCTTCTTTCAGATTAGGGCACTCCGATTTGTAGTGTCCCTTATTGTTGCATTCGTAGCAGGTTACGTTTGATTTGGTCTTAGACGTTGAGGGTTCAGCTGGATCTTCCTTCTTTCGGCTGGCTTTTCTTCTGTTGGTCTGATGCTTCAGTTCCTTGTAGTAGTTTCGGGCTAACCGAACCATCTTGGGTCGATCTCCTTCGCTGTCTTCTGAGTCAGACTCGGGTGCAGGTTGAGGCTTTTTCTTGGCCACCTTTCCTTGTGTTTTTCCTGCAAGAAAAGCAATACCTTTCTCGTCTAAAGTGCAGTTAGTCTGCTCATGTAATTTTAATTCTGAAAATAATTCGTCTAATTTAATTTTAGAAAGATCTCTAGAAACTTTGTAAGCATCTACCATAGATGCCCACAAAGTATTTCTTGGGAAGGCATTTAGAGTATACCTGATAAGGTCACGGTTTTCTACCTTGTGACCGATTGTGTGCAGGCCGTTCATCAACTCCTGGATTTTGGCGTGGAGCTGGACTGCTGATTCACTTTTGTTCATTTTGATGGTGTACAATCTGTTTAGCAGTAGGTCTCTTTTGCTGATTCTGGTGTCGGAGGTACCTTCATGCAACTCGATCAGCTTACTCCAGAGTTCTTTGGCGCTGTTAAAGGGACCCACCCGGTTCAGTTCTTCTTTGGTTAATCTACACTGTAGCGTCTGGGTTGCTTTTGCATCAGCCTCGATCTTTTTCTTCAGCGAGGCATCCCATTCTGTGTAGTGTTGTGCCACTCCTTCAGCATTCTTGGGGATTTCCAGGCCAGATTTGATTATGATTCACATATCAACTTGAGTTTTCAGGTGGACTTCCATCCGACTCTTCCAGTAGGAGAAGTCTTCTCCACTGAAGAGGAGTGGCCTGGCTGTGCTGAAACCCTCATGCATGGCCATTAAAATTCCTGAAATGACAAAAACAAAGAAATTCTTGTCCCAAGACTTGGTCTTGGATTAGTAGTGCGGGAATAAAATAAATGAGAAAAAGCGATCGAGTGGTGTTGCACCAACCTCGATTAACGAGAAAAATTCGAAAGAAAAAGGGAAAAAAATTTCGTAAAATCCGAAAAACTCTCAAATTTGTGGTTGCACCAAATTTGAGCCACCCGCTCTGATACCACTTGTTGGATCGAAGAAAACGATAGAGGGGGGGTGAATATCGTTAAAACTTTTCGAATTAAAGAAAGAGAAAATACGCAGCGGAAAGAAATAAATCACACAGGAACACAAGTCAATTTTTACTTGGTTCGGAGTCGCAGTCGGCTCCTACTCCAAGGCCCACGGTCCTTGACCATTTACTTTGGGCAATACTATAATCGCGCAAAAAGGATTTACAAGTTAAGTACAGCAGTATTTCAGGAAATTAAAATTTCTACACTTTTCGTTACCTACACCCGATGTGGATCGTATTTCGGTGCAGAGGGTCATCGTCGGCGCTGGATCTCGAAGTCGGAGTTTGCCGGGGCATAGTGCTTGAACGAAATGCTTTGGAGCGTTGAGAGAATGTGTTGTAGAAGCCTTGGGGTCGAGCACCCTTTTATAGTGCTCCTGGGGGCGCCTGATCCGTTGGGAGCGCCTGACACGTGCCTTCATCTGCGAAAACCTCTATCCGCAGCTCGGTCAGCGCTTATCCCCTCCGATTCGGCCCTTGGTCTGACTGGGGTGCCCGGGACCTCCTGGGCGCCTAGCTTGACCTGGTCCAATAGCTTCGTGGCAGATTTGCTTCGATGGCCACTTTGACATTGACCTTGGTCGCCTAGCCCAGTGTGGTTTCGAAGCAGTCTTGCTTAATTGCTGTTTTGGCCTTTCACCTTGGGCGCCCGGGACCTCCCGGGCGCCTAGCCCAGTTGCCTACCCCTTTCTTTTGGGGCGTTCTGAGCTGCAGAAACACAATCCTTCGTTCCCTGCAACCAAGGTTAGTTCCAAAACAAACCAAGCAAGATTGTTAGTCAATATTTACAGCTGTAGCTGTCTTGGTTCTGACTTCGGGTCTCCCAAATGGAACCCTAGGTCGAACCGATGCCTACTGTTCCCTTGACGGAGAACGCGTCCTCACCTACTCCTCTCAGGAGAGTTTACCTTTTGCCAACCGGCTTCTCCGGTTGGACTTTTGCCCAATCCACCTGACCAGGTCTTCGTGCCCAACTTCCGGTCAGGTCTTCGGTGCCCAGCCCCTTGCCAGGACTTCGTGCCCAGTCCTCGACCAGGACTTCTTTGCCCGACTTCCGGTCAGGTCTTCTTGCCCTGTCCTTGACCAGGACTTCTTTGCCCAACTCTTTGTCAGGACTTCTTGGCCCAACCCTTTGTCAAGACTTCTTGCCTAGTGTACCTAGGGCTTCTTCCTGCACACTCAGTGAACAAGTTAGAACACAACAACATCTTAACTTCTGAACCCTTTGCCATTATCAAAACCCAGGTTTGACTTAGGTGCTGCCTGTACCAACAAATCTAACTTGATCAGATCACTTAACTTGACTAACCCTAAAGCTACTGTTTATAACAGTTAGTAAGTAGCTAACTGGGTTAGACAGGACCCGAAAGAAAAAATCTAAATTGATTTGGTCTAGTTTATGCTTATAATTGGTTCAATACAGTATTTTTACTTTCCTTACTCAATTTTTTACGATATTTTTTTTTGATATATGGCAAAGGGAGAGAGGTTGGAAAGGAGAGAAAAGAAGTTTTTAAAATTTAAATACAAAAACTTTTATCTCCTTTTTCAAAAAGTAAAGTAACAAAAATTGTTTTGAAAATTGTCTAAGTACTTAATTCAAAACTCTTTTTCAAAGTTATTTTGGAAAACTTCAAAATTTTCTAAGTGTTAAAAGTTCAAAATTATTTTGGAAAATTTTCTAAGTGTTAAAAACTTCAAAATTATTTTGGAAAATTTTCTAAGTGTTAAAAACTTCAAAATGTTTTGGAAAATTTTCTAAGTGCCCAACTTGAAAACATTTTGGAAATTTTTTCTAACTTGAAAATCCCTAAGTGTTGAAAACCTGAAAAATCTTTTCATTTTATGATAGACAAGGACTTAGAAATGTTTTCAAAAACCCTCACGTATTTTTGAAAAACTCAGGGGGAGAATTTCTTCCAAGGAGGAAATTACGTACTTGTTTATTTACTTGCATCATTAACTTAACTTTTTGAACCGTGTTGCCATAAATCAAAAAGTGAGAGATTGTTGGTGCAGGCAACACCTAAGTCTAACCTGGGTTTTGATAATGACAAAGGGTTCAGAAGTTAAGATGTTATTGTGATCTAACTTGTTCACTGAGTGTGCAGGAAGAAGTCCTAGGTACACTAGGCAAGAAGTCCTGGCAAAGGGCTGGGCAAAGAAGTCCTGGTCGAGGATTGGGCAAGAAGTCCTGGCAAGGGGCTGGGCACCGAAGACCTGACCGAAAGTTGGGCACGAAGACCTGGTCAGGTGGATTGGCCAAAAGTCCAACCGGAGGAGACGGTTGACACAAGGTAAACTCTCCTGAGAGGAGTAGGTGAGGACGCATTCCCCGTTGAGGGAACAGTAGGCGTCGGTTCGACCTAGGGTTCCATTTAGGAGACCCGAAGTCAGAACCAAGACAGCTACGGCTGTAACCAATGTTCATTATGTTTTGGGACTAACCTAAGTTGCAGGGTCGAAGGACTGGTCGTCTGCAAGTGAGGGACTTCACTAGGCCTAGGCACCCGAATGGACACAGGCGCTCGAATGGGCTCAGGCGCCCGTATGGATACGGGCACCCAAGAGTGAAGGCAAAACCCAAAACATAGCTGCGAAACCTCTGGACCAAGCCGGATCAGGTGCCCGTGAGGTCACGGGCGCCCCCATCAGCTCAGGCGCCCAAGTGGAGGTGGATAAGCGCTGATATAGCCCGCGGATAAGGATTCGCGCATCGAAGTGCACGTGTTAGGCGCCCCCAACGTCACAGGCGCCCGTATGAGCACTATAAAAGGGGGTTCACCCCCAAGGCTTCAACATCCATTCATTCCAACGCTCCAAACACTTTTGCTCACGCGCTGCACTTTGGCCAAGTTCCATTTCGAGATTTCTGCACCGACGACGACCCTCTGCTCCGGAATTCAATCCATCTCGGGCGTCGGTAAAGTTTCAGTTTACGAAAGTGTTGTGATTTAATTTTCAAATTCTATATCTGTACGATCAATCTGTAATAATCTTTCTGAATATAGAATTGCCCAAAGTAAACGGTCAAGGACCGTGGGCCTTGGAGTAGGAGCCGACCGCGACTCCGAACCAAGTAAAAAAATCGACTTGTGTTCTTGTGTACTTTATTTCTTTCCGCTGCGTATTTGTTCTTTCTTAGTCTGAAAAGTTTTTAACGATATTCACCCCCCCTCTATCGTTTTCTTTAATCCAACACCTTTGGCCCAGCTTGCAGACTGATTCTCTCAAGTTCGTGGCTAGATGTGAAGCCTGTCAAAGACATCACCATGTGACTCACCGCCCGACGGAGCCCTTGCGAGTTTCTACAGTATCCTACCCTTTCGATCAATGGGGAATGGACATCGTAGGCCCCTTTTCCACTGGGCCCCAGCAGAAGAAATTTCTGCTGGTTCTCGTTGATTACTTCTCTAAGTGGGTAGAAGCCGAGCCTCTAGCAAACATCACGGAGGTGGCAGTGATGAAAGTCTTATGGAGGGACATTGTCTGCCGATACGACATCCCTCACAAGCTGGTGTCGGACAATGGTAGATAATTTTTCGGACGCAAGCTAAAAGAGTGGTGCGAAGGGTTAGGCATTCAGCAGGCCTTCACCTCAGTCGCATACCTGCAGAGCAATGGACAAGCCGAGGTTGTCAATCGAGAAATCCTGCGGGAACTCAAGATCAAGATAGACCACGTCGGGGGTAGCTGGGTTGAAGAACTCCCCAACATCCTGTGGTCCTACCGTACTACCCCGCGGGAAGGAATAGGTGAGAGCCCTTTCCAACTGGTCTACGGGGCTGAAGCCGTCATCCCAGTGGAAGTAGGGGAAGAGTCTACCTGACAACAATACTATCACAAGGAAGACAACGATCAGGAACCACTGATTGACCTAGACCTCATCTCGGAGGTTTGTGACAAAGCCGCAACCCGGTTGGAAGCATATCGACGAAGAATACAGCAAGCCTATAACCGCCGGGTGATCGCTCACAGCTTTGAAGTTGGGGATAAAGTCTGGAAAAGGATCAAACCGGTTGGCGACCCGGGGAAGCTGGAGCCGCAATGGAACGGACCATACGTTATCATCAAAAATCTCACCGGAGGCAGCTATTATCTAGAGGACAACAAAGGCAAGAGACTAGAAAGGCCCTGGCATGCCAACAATCTACGCCCTTATCATACCCGGTGAGGTATTCCATTGTTCGTTTACTTGTTGTATTCATTCCACTGCCTGACAGTTCAATAAATCAAAACGGCAAAAGGAATAATATGAGGAAAGCGTTGAATCCCTATCTCTGCAAAACTCTACTGCCTCTCAGTAAGTAGGCTTGGCCTTGGTGCTGCACATGCCCGGCCAAGAGCTGTAAAACCCTACTGCCTCTCGGTGAGTAGGCTTAGCCTCGGTTCTGTGAGTAGGCTTGGCCTCGGTGATGCACATGCCCGGCCATGAGCTGCAAAACCCTACTGCCTCTCGGTGAGTAAGCTCGGCCTCGGTGCTGCACATGTCCTGCCAAGAGCTGCAAAACCCTACTGCCTCTCGGTGAGTAGGCTTGGCCTCGGTGCTGCATATACCTGGCCAAGAGCTGCAAAATCCTACTGCCTCTCGGTGAGTAGGCTTGGCCTCAGTGTTGCACATGCCCGGCCATGAGCTGCAAAACCCTACTGCAAGCCTCGGTGCTGCACATGCCCAGCCAAGAGCTGCAAAACCCTACTGCCTCTCAGTGAGTAGGCTTGGCCTCAGTGCTGCACATGCTCGGCTAAGAGCTACAAAATCCTACTACCTCTCGGTGAGTAGGCTTGGCCTCGGTGCTGCACAGTCTCGGCCAAGAGCTGCAAAACCCTACTGCCTCTCGGTGAGTAGGCTTGGTCTCGATGCTGCACAGGCCCGGCCAAGAGCTACAAAACCCTACTGCCTCTCGGTGAGTAGGCTTGGCCTCGGAGCTGCACATGCCCGGCCAAGAGCTGCTAAACCCTACTGCCTCTCGGTGAGTAGGCTTGGCCTTGGTGCTGCACATGCCCGGCCAAGAGCTGCAAAACCCTACTGTCTCTCGATGAGTAGGCTTGGCCTCGGTGCTGCACATGCCCGGTCAAGAGCTGCACATGCCCGGTCAAGAGCTGCAAAACCCTACTATCTCTCGGTGAGTAGGCTTGGCCCGGGTGCTGCACATGCCCGGCCAGGAGCTGGAAAACCCTACTGCCTCTCGATCCGGCCAGAAACTGATCATTCGAGAGGGAACAAGAAGTTACTAAAAATATAAAAAGTCTATAAATGTTGGCAGCCAGGGCTGAAACGATTACTAACGGAGAGAATTTGAAAAAGAAGAAAATGCAACAGACAAGAAGTGGTCGAGGAACCCGTGCCCCACGTCAGGAAGGTTTCTATATATTCTGCTCTTCAGGAGGAAGGTTGTCCCAGACCCGTTGGACAGTGATAGCACTCAAGTTTGAACTTGGTTTCAGTAGCTGATCCTTTTCCAACTAGCAGATAGCGACATGGAAGCCCTGTTTGAGGCGCTTCAATGCCTGCACGACTACAACCTCGGCGTACTCTTCCGATTGCAGGAATTTAACTTTGAACTCCGCCTCGGCTCTAGATAGTTGGGATGCATGCTCATTCTGATGCTGCTGTAACTGGGCCTCAGCCTCCCCCTTTGCGGTCTTCAACGCCGCCACCTCATGGAGCAGGCAATCCCGAGCCTCCTGCATTTCCTGGAGCTTCTTGGCAGCGACAAAAGCTTGAGCCTCGGCTTGAGTAACCTTCTCCTGAAGGTTATCGGTATCAGCAGCTGATATCTCTAGATCATACTCTTGCATAATCAGTAGACGTTCTCGTGCCTCGTGTCGAGCCTCCAGAGCTTTCTTTGAAGACTCCAGGAGTTGGATTCGATCGGACAACTCCGTCGTTTGAGCCTGGAGCTACTTACGCTTCTGGGATAGCTTCTGCAGGTCCTCGGCCAGGGCTTGACTCTTCTCGGACCCAAGGTGTTCTCGGACTTGATAGTCGTGTATAATATCATCATATGCTAACAGAGTATTGAGATAGTGCTCGATCTTCGCCCGGAGCGCTTGACTAACCTCCAACTGCAGGATGCCAGCCTCGCGGGCCCGGCCCGCCTCTGCCTCGGCTATCGCTACTCGCTGAAGGAGGTCTTCCATGACCCCCCCGGAACACAGCAGACGGCTCGTAGCGGCACAATTAGAGGCAACCTGCCAGCAAAGCAGAGATAGTCAATGCAAAAGGCATTGAAACAGGAAGTGCGCCAAAATACTCACCGTCAATAGAGACCGATGTAACAGGCCCAGGTATTGGGCTGATCCAGCTACCCACCATGGTAAAACGAGAGGAGGAAGAATTCTATCAGCAGGGGGCCCTGACTGACTGGGAACGTCTCTTGGGTCGGGAACATCTTCTTCTGAACTTGAAGCCCTCGGCGAATCCTCAGAAGTGATTCCCTTTATCCGGATGGATTGGGAACGGCTTGTCGCCTTCTTCTTTGCCATGGGGGCCTTCCGGTGGGAGCTGGGCAGGTCCTTGGACGCCTCCTTGCCGCGAGGAGCAGCCGGAGGGCCAACCGGGGGAGCTAGGGGAGGCAGGGCATCGATGATGGGAGTAGTGGCCTCAACAACTGAGGAAGAAGAGCCCTCTCGAACTCTCGGAGACCGTGGAGCCACGTCCTCGGGGGCATCCGAGCGCAACAACTCTAAGGATAGGCCCTTCTTCAACCTCTTCAGGGAGCGATCCCTTCGGGATAGATGCTCCCGCCGCCTCTTCTCGGGCGTGTGGGTCTTTGAAGGTGCGATAGATGGAGGGGGTGCAACTTCTCCCTCTAGGGCCTCGGTAGTAGAAACAGTTGAATCCCCTTCGAGGTCCGTTGGCAACTCTGATGCTCCGATATCTCGGGGGGCCTCGGGGGCGACTCGGTCTGTGGAGGGCTCTTCCACTCCCTTACAATCCTCAGTGGAGATTCCCGAAGGAACAGAAGAGGCTGAACCTGGGACCAGCGCCTGTTCATTGGCCTGGTCCCACTTCAGGAGTTGATTCATCACTCGGGAGTACATGACGTCGCCTGCAAAATAGAGATAAAAAGGCATCAGTCAGTATTAATCAGGAAGCGTACCAGGCAAAAAAGCAACTTACGAAGATTAGAGCTAAGGCGCGTGACTCTCGGGCTAAGCTTAGCCCGATAAAGGAACTCCTTGCATTGCACCAGTTGGAGCCCGTGGAGCTCCATCCCGGCCAGGATACTCCTAGCCCTCTGATATCCCTTGTCCTGTTGGAAATCGCCGAGATTGGAGACCGGGGGTAAACTGGCTGTTCAGTGGATAGGGCTAAAAGGACTCTCGGGAAGCTGGATATAGAAGAACCGTTCCTTCCACCCCTTGTGGGAAGAAGGAAGACCCCCCAAGAACATATGGCCGGAACGAGCGGTAAAGCTAAATGCCCCCCGGGACCCGATAGGAACAAAGAAGAAATGGAAGAATCGGGGGGTTAGGGGGATGTCGAAAATATTGAAGACTACAACAGCTCCGCCCATCTAGGCAAAGGCATTCGGGGCCATCTGTTATAGAGGAATACCAAAGTATTTACTCACATTCATGTAAAAGGGCGGGATAGGGAAGCGAAGCTTTAACTCCACCTACCCCAGGAAAAAAGTATAAAAATCCTTACTGGTTGTTACAGGTGGATGACCTGGGGTCCCAGTCTCTTGGGATACCATACTTCTAGCGGGCGGCCTGGAGGGATTCCAACCTAACCCGGGAAGAGATGATATCGTACCATTCCGTAGGGAATCCTAACTCTTTCAGGGAGAGCTCATCGTGGCCTAGGGTTTTCTTCTTCTTCTCCATCGGACTCAGGGAAATTGGGGAGGAAAAAATAGGAGACTTACCCTTGTAAAAGGGGCGCAGCGACAAGAAGAATAACCAGAGAACGAAGACACTTGAACATAGATAGGGCAAGGAGATTGCAGGGTGGCGATTGCACCCGCTTTTATAGGGAGAAGCCGCACCGCTATAAGCAATGAGGGAGCGACACGTCAAGGGCGCTGATTTATCCTCCTGAGGAGCCGCTAGCTCTTATTGTTGTCGCTTCATATGGTCCGCGGCAAGCATCGGTAAGAGTTCATCACACCCAGGGGAGGGACCACGTGGCGAGATTTCATTCGGGAGACGACTGGATTGCCATTGTAAGACCCCAAGTATTTATAAGGGGCCCGAGGTAGCCATCGGAGCGTCGCAGCATAATTTGTGGGAATGCGGGACATATTCAAAAACTAACCCGCAGTCCTGGGTGGCATAGGCTATATCTTGGGGCCTCAAGGGTCGCCAAAAAAGTCGTAGAAGACGAAGAGACCACCTAGACCTAGCTTCTTCATCACAACACTAGTCCGATCAGTCAGCCACACTTCATTCGATCAAACTTGAAGGGAGGGACTTGTGATGGGGTTGAATAGCCCGTGGCGGACACGAAGAATGAAGAAGCTGCGTGGCACGACGAGAAGAGTAGGAGTTACTCTTCGTCAGCCCCCGGACTCCCCTCGGAACACATACCCTGGAAGAGCAAATCGAAAAACCCCATCCTGGGATCACCCCGTGAAGTCGGGGCCCGAGATTGCCTCGGGAAGCGGAGCAACCGCCTGTCACCCAGGCAAGAAGACCCCGAGATCACCTCGGGGAAGGGGAGCCCAATCCTCCTTCGACCTCGAATAACGGATCTCCTATTTGCGGCTCCGTTGGATAAGGATCACCAATAATCACGGGAGGGTCATGACCCGTAATCCATGGCCATTATCGCCCTCATCCTTATAACGGATTAGATTTAATGACTACGACGACCGTTATAAAGGTGATCCTAGAACCGAAGATGGGGGGAACCTGGTGGAGAGGGTGGAGACACGTACGACCACTACTGCAGGTATAAAAGATACTCCAATCCCTCCGGTAAGGGGTAAGCATTCTCTACAACTCACACTCTCTTTTCTGTCTTAACCTTTTTCTATTGGGGTACTGACTTGAGCGTCGGAGTGGGCTCCGCCGGATAACTTCCGACGTATTCCCCTAACGCTCATGTTGATCTCGCAGGACGTAGCGTTCCTTCCCTCCTATCATCTTCCATATGGGCAGAACCCCGATACCTAATCATCGTCATCGACTCCTTCAAGAAGGAACAGTAGTCTAAGAGTAAAGTCATGTTATACTTTTAGTTCGAGGATCCAAAGGTGTTGACTGTTGAGAAGGAGATGTAATTTGGATTTGCAGTGGAAAAAAATTGTAAGAGAGGAAAAACAACAGTCATCAGAGCCGACAACGTCGACGATCACAGGACGGGTCCATGGGTTAGGATGGGCTCTAGCCCACCTAAAAAAAATAATATATATGTTTTTTATTAATATTTTGTTTTCAGTTTCACAATGAATTCACCGATTATTATCCTTTTGTCCCATTGGCATTTTTTTCCTTATCTTATATTTTATTGGTTCAAATAAAAATTATTTTGATTTGAGCTAAATTACAATTGAACCAAATTTAATGAGTTAAATCAGTTATAATGATTAAGGATATTTTTTTTTGAGAAAATTCTCTCTTCATTTTTTTTCTTTCCGTTTTTTCTCTCACTCATGAGCAACTCCCACCGCCTATAACATCGTTGTTGGAACTTGGATGGCTAGAGAGGGGGGGGAGGTGAATGTAGCCAGACACCGAAACTTTAGCACTTTGCAAATTTTGTGCACTTAACCGTTTAGTAGCACAGCGGAAGCAAACAAAAACAGAGTATAGCAGAATTTAAACCCTAAGCTAAGAACAAATACAAGAACGCTAACAAGATGATTTACAAGGTTCGGGAATAACTTGCCCCTACTCCTTGGCGTGCCCTTAAGGTGGGCGATCCCTTGATCGTCGGTAGATCAAGCCCTGAAAAATCCGGATAAAATGCAACCTCCTTCTCGGTGGAGTAATCTCTCCACAGCGTTTAAACAGAGATAAAGTTTTAAGCATAATGAAACACAAGAAGGATCTTACAGAGCACTTAGGACAGCAAGAACCCAAGCAAACTTCTCACCGAGCTCCACCCAGCACAGATCTCACGCAAGAACTCCCTTCTTCGTGTCTTCTCACTGATGGACTCGCTAAGCTTCCTAGTTTTTCTTCCAAATGCTCAAGTAACAGAGGTTGCTTCAGAGATCACAGTTGCTTGCTCAAGATGATGAAACAGAGTTGTCACAAGAGCAAAACACAAGATGTCGCAAGAACACAAGCTGTAACGTTGTTGAGACTTGTTCGCCACAAAAGCCCTTATTGTCTCAGCTCACCGATCACCAGGTCACCACCTCACTGCAGCCTCCAGCTGCTCACCTGCAACAGCCAGTTACTACTGAGCTCACCTGAACTCCCTGAGCTTCCCTCAGGCCAACCCCAGTCAGCAGCTCCAGCCAGCGCCAGCGTCCGTTACAACCTGAGATGGAAAACGGACAAACCTGCTCCAAGGAAAGACCTTCATTGACTCTCCTTGAGTGTTTGAATCCATCCCTGTCACCTGCACATTTAATCAGAGCATTAGCACAGCAAATCAGCAGTGAATCAAGTATCAGAGATTAAGCGCAGAAAAATCGGATGTGTTCAGACGCGATCAGAGCGTCTGACAGTCCATTTTGAATTAAGGTGATCGGTCATCGGACCGATCAGAGAGCCTCTTGATCGGTCACCAAACCGATCAGGGTGGGTTCAGACCGATCAGGCTCCATCCTGATCGGTCCCCAACGCTCAATCAGAAATCGCGATTTCTCTGGGACCGATCACTAGACCGATCACAGGTTGTGGATCAGTCACCAGTCCGATCCACTCCTTTGCAGGGCGATTCCTTAGCTTCGCAGTCCAACCCTCCTGATCGATCACCAGACCGATCAGGGCATGCTCAGACCGATCGGGCTCCGTCCTAATCGGTCATAGTGAGGAACTCGCGACACTTGATCATTCTCCAGAATGGTCTGAACAGTGTTCCAGATCGGTCACCAGACCGATCAGGAGCAGATCAGTAAGGTTCCTAAAAACCTACTGGATGCTCCCTGATCGGTCACCGGACCGATCAGGAGCAGAGCAGCAGGGGAACTCAACTCACTGTGGGCTCCCTGATCGGTCACCAGACCGATCAGGAGCCGAGCAGTGAGTGAAACGCATACTCCCTGATCGGTCACCAAACCGATCAGTCATCGCTGGATCGGTCACCAGACCGATCCATGAAGGAGCACCGTGCCAACCTCCCTGATCGGTCACCAGACCGATCCAGGGACTCCAACCTAGCCCTCCAAGCTAGGGTTTCATCCAACCTAGCCCTTCAAGCTAGGACCTGAACCTCCAAGCTAGGACCTGACCCTCCAAGCCAGAATTTCATCCAACCTAGCCCTCCAAGCTAGGACCCGGCCCTCCAAGCCAGGACTTTTTCACATCTAACCCTCCAGGTTAGGACTTTTCACACCTAGCCCTCCAAGCTAGGATTTTTCTCACCTAACCCTCCAGGTTATGACTTTTCACACCTAGTCCTCCAAGTTAGAACTTTTCACACCTAACCCTCCAGGTTAGGACTTTTCCACACCTAGCCCTCCAAGCTAGGACTTTTCCACACCTAACCCTCCAGGTTAGGATTTTCCACACCTAACCCTCCAGGTTAGGATTTTCCACACCTAGCCCTCCAAGCTAGGATTTTCTCACACCTAACCCTCCAAGTTAGGATTTCATCAAACCTAGTCCCACTAGGTATGTCTAGTCCACGACCAGGACTTAATCACAATCATAATCATCAACCCAAACTAAAATCGGTGTCAACACCAAAACAACAATCAGGGTTAGACTGCATCAACAATCTTCCCATTTTTGTTGTTTGACAACCTGATTTTAAGTTTAGGAATTTTGAAATCAATTTTCTCAAATTCAAATTTCAGAATCATAGGGGAATCAGGATCCTTCCCCTACAACATAGTTATCCCAAACTTAACCAACCACACTCTCCCCCTTTGTCAAACACCGAACAGAGTGTAGACGGGTTGTTAAGTTTAATTATACTCCCCCTCAACCCTAGGGGGTTCCCAAAACAACAAAAGATTTGATTGAATTTTGAAAACATACGAAAACATATGAGAAAGATAAGGCATGACAAAACAATCATATGCATCATATGGAGTCATAAGCATAGCAATGCATAATAAGGTATACATAACGATAGCAATTTTACGAACACTCATATACGCCAACAATAAGCTGAAAATCAAATATGAAAAGCAGACATAGTGTCAGATGCATCATCAAGCATCAGAGTTAAGGCAAATACAGTACAAAAACCATCAAAGTCAAGTCATAGGCATCTAACCATAGAGTCATACAATCCAGACAGGCAAATAGTCAAGGGGGGTCATCCATCGTGGCATCATCAGGAACAAAAGACCCTGGTGCAGCACTACCAGAGGGTGCATCTCCCGGAAAGGTGTGTCGGCGCCACTCGTCGTACCAAGTCTGCTGTAAAGTACGGACCCCGGAGACATCGGACTCCACCGCGGTCAGTCTGCGATCGAAGGAGCGAAAACCCGACCGAACCTCCTCGCGATAGAGCTCTCGCAAATGAAGATCATGCTGGATGGTCCGATCAAGCTCTGAAATCTGCCAGCGCAGATCTGGGACCGGCTCATAGTCGTAGTCGGCAGCAGCAGCGGGAGCCTCCTGATGTGCAGTAGCATCTGTTGGTGCCTGAAAGTGTGGACCTCCCCTAGGCAGCTCTCCAAGCCCCCTCCCGTCCTTCCAAACTAGTGCCCGATCGTGATCCCGGATGATGATGCCAGATTTGGCAAACGCCCGTCTGCCAAGTCTGCAATCCTGTTTAACCATGGGCACTGTCTGGCACTTGGTTACATCGACACCTACTGACATAAGCCAGTTAGTGATGACGTGGCCAAAAGGCATATAGACAGTGCGTCGGCTTGGCTCTCTATAGGATAAGATGGACTGAAAAATGCTCTCCATGATGTCAAAGTCCATGCAGCGGTGCATACCATATAGCATCAGGCAATGGTAAGGTCGGATCTCGGTCAAGGGTTTGGAAGTGATCGGCAGGATGCAGTTTGTGATTATTTTGAGCAGAATGTAATCAACAGGAGAAAGTCGTAGGGCTGCAAAAGTCGGAAAATCAGGCCCCAACTCATCAAGACCGGCTGGTCGAGGATGGCCAAAGAAGTGCTGATATATAGTGTCGGGGGTGACGTCCGCAAAAGGAGCCAACAAAGGGTCAGGGAGCTCAGGATAGATAGAATACAAGTTAGGCGATCGACGACCGCCCAGATACTCTGCCAGGATCTCATAAGAAAAATCAAGATTTCTCCTGGCAACTCGGGTAGTGAATTCAAAGCCCCCTTGAGGCCCTTGTTGAAGGTTATTGTAGAATTCTGAGACAAGGTCATAGTTTATAGTTCTTTCGAGGGAAAGGAGAAAGCCCAGGTTGTAGAAGGTGATTATCTCCATGATGGAGGGACAGTGCTCAGATAGAAAGGGACCATCAATTGATCGACAGGAAAGTAACTTGAAGGTGCGAGACTAAAATGCCTGCTCACAGGCAGCGTTCGGGAACCTGGAACTCGATGAAGGTTGAGGCCTTCGGGAGGGCACGGAAGAAGAAGGGTCTTTGCCCTTCGAGCTTCCCTCCACGGGTTCTTTGCCCTTAGATGACTTTCTAAAGGATTGAAGAATTGATCATGACACCAAATTCAATCAAATAAAGTGAATCAATAAAAGTTTAACCAAGTAATCAATGATATAATAATGATACACGATGGAAAGGATTATATGAACATAGGTTTAATCAAAGAAATGAGATTTGATCATAAGGGAAGAATCAGATCATGATATAGATTGCACATAATTAGGTTTAATCAGTGGGGTGAAAAATTATGGCAAGGTCACGGCAATGAGTAGGATCACAACACAACAGGAAAACACCAAAAGAAGGAACATGGTTAGCCCAAATACATAATCTATGAATTGATTTGTAAGAAAACCAACAACAATGCTTACTTAGGTGCCATGTTGAGTTGATTGACTTCGGAAACTTGCTCACGAGAGGAAAAACGCAGAAGCTTGACATGAACTCTCGCGAAAAGAAGAGCGCACGTGCACGGGAAGGAGAAGCGCGAGCAGCCACGCGCAGGGAAGAAAACGCAGGAGGAGCTCTCACACAGCAAGTAGATCGCACGCGCAAGAGAGGATTTCGGCGCTAGGGCTTGGGAAGAAAGGGTTTACACGAAGTTAATCGGTTGGTGGATCGGTCCACCAACCGCAATTTAATGCGATTGAACGGATCACCGTTCGATCTGGTAGCGCCCAGACCGATCAGGCTCCGGCCTGATCAGACTGGCCTGGTCCTGATCGGTCGGGTGACCGATCAGGCAGGCCCCTGATCGATCGGCTAATCGATCAGGAAGCGATCAGTAGGTTTGGAGGTTTTTCCGTGAGCCCCCTGATCGGTCTGTGGACCGATCACCACAAAGGGCGCCAGATCGGTCCGGGGACCGATCCAGACCAACACAGTGAGTTTTGGTAATTTTTCGCAAAGGAGCTGGATCGGCCCGTTGGACCAATCAAACATACTCCTGATCGGTCCGGTGACCGATCAGGCTTCCTGAATTTTCCTTATATGATCTGAAACTTTCAGTTTCAGACTTCCAAATGATTTCTAACAAGATCTGATGAAAGTTATCGATCTTGGAAGTGGTCCCTTGACTAAAATTTATCCCTGAACCAGGATCAAAGGTCCTTATGAGTTTAACAATCACTTTGCTCCACTCAATTGGAGTCAAACTCAATCAACAACCATCCACTCAATTTCAACCAAGTTTGTATCTAAATAAGGTCTCCAATCAAGTTTCCTTGATTGGAATGTCCAAGTATGTTCATGGAGCCAAGTACACATGTGTTATGCATTGGTTTTCCCCATACTTGGTCACCGAAGTGATTTTTATCTCGTCAACCAAATTTCTCAAGGGATGCATTGAATTTCGAGAAATTTAGTTGATCCTAGCATCTCACCCCATTTCTAGCAAACAAAAATATTTTGGTAAACTTTATAGTTTGTGTGGGATGTCCCCAAGTTACCTAATTGTTGCCCTACAATTCGAATTGATCATGAAGGGTTTTGAATGCATTTTGATGTCTATGAAATGCGACACATTCCCAACTCCCTTCTTAAGAAGCTAAACTCATTTTCGGGGAGTGACTTAGTGAAAATGTCCGCTAGATTTAATTTGGAGTCTACATATGAGAGTACAACATCTCCTCTAGCAACATGATCCCTAATGAAGTGGTGACGCACTTCAATATGTTTGGTCCTAGAGTGATGGACTGGATTCTTCGTTAGGTTAATTGTGCTAATGTTGTCACACAACACTTGCACACCCTTGTAACTTAATCCATAGTCCTCTAGAGTATGAGTCATCCACAACAATTGCGATATGCTCTCTCCTATAGCAATATATTCTGCCTCGGACGTGGAGAGAGCAACACAATGTTGCTTCCGACTTGACCAACTAACTAGAGATGATCCTAAAAATTGGCAACCCTCACTCGTGCTTTTCCGATTCAACTTGCATCCAGCATAGTCGGAATCGGTGTAGCCAATTAGGTCAAACGATTCGGTACGGGGGTACCATAGACCAACTCCTATTGTGCCTTTAAGATATCTCAAAATTCTCTTAACAGCAATCAAGTGAGATTCCTTGGCACACACTTGATATCTAGCGCATATACCCACAGCAAAAAGTATATCAGGTCGACTGACTGTGAGGTATAGCAGACTACCTATCATGCTCCGATATTGAGTCAAATCAACAGGTTTACCACTCTCATCATTGTCTAATCTTGTATTTGTAGCCATCGGAGTGGTTACTTCTTTTGAATCACTCATGTTGAATTTTCGAAGCATCTCTTGAGTATACTTTGATTGGTGCACATGGATCCCATCTCGGGTTTGGTTGATTTCAAGTCCAAGGAAGAAAGTCAACTCTCCCACTAGACTCATTTCAAATTCACTCTCCATGTGTCCAATAAACTCATTTAAATAGCCCTTGTTTGAGTCACAAATTATGTCATCGACATATACTTGGGCTACAAATATATTATCACCATCTCTACGTAGAAATAGTGTAGGGTCTATTTGGCCTCTAACAAAACTTTTTTCAATTAGGAATGTCGACAACCGCTCATACCAAGCTCGGGGTGCTTGTTTAAGGCCTTAAATCGCCTTCTTGAGCTTAAATACGTGGTTTGGTAATTCGGTACTCTCAAACCCCGGAGGTTGTTCGACATAGACCTCTTCTCTTATTAAACCATTTAGAAAGACCGATTTGACATCCATTTGATATAGCTTGAAACCCCGATGTGCTGCAAATGAAAGCATCAATCGGATGGACTCTAATCGGGCCACGGGAGCATAGGTCTCATCATAATCAAGACCTTCAACTTGACTGTAGCCCTTGGCTACTAAGCGTGCCTTGTTTCTTATGATTTCTCCCTTATGGTTCAATTTATTTTTGAAGACCCATTTGGTTCCAATAATGGTGGTCTTCTTGGGTCTAGGGACTAAGTCTCACACTTGACTTCTTTCGAATTGACCTAGTTCATCTTGCATGGCAATGATCCAATCGGGATCATTTAATGCTTCATCAATTTTTCTAGGTTCAATTTCGGAAATTAGGGCAACTTCATTAGCCTCATTCCGGAAGAATGATCTAGTCCTAATCCCATGATGGATGTCTCCAACAATTTGGTCTTGGGGATGGCTAGAGGCTAACCTAGTTGTCCTAGGAGTTGGTGGTGCTTCTTGAATGGTTTCACTAGACACCGGCTCAGCCTCAGGATCCGGCTGATCGATGGGTTGTCTAGGCTCACCGTCATCAGACTCATCACCATTATCAACAACATTTGGACTTTCATCCAAACCCAGTTGCCTGAGTTCAAATTGAGATCCTTCAATATCTTCTGATTGATCATTTGATCTTGGAATTTCTTCAAAGACAACATCAGAAGATTCTTCAACCGATCTAGATTTCTTATTGTAGACTCGATAGACTTTGCTAACAAGGGAGTACCCGACCAGTATCCCTTCATCAGCCTTTGCCGTGAACTTTTCAAGGTGGTCCTTGGTGTTTAGGATAAACACCTTACAACCAAACACCCTAAGATGTTTAACCGTAGGTGGTTTTCCAAACCAAAGTTCATGAGGAGTCTTACCTAAGAATCTATGGATGAGGACTCGGTTTTGCACGTAGCAAGCTGTGTTTACAGCTTCGGCCCACATGTAGCTCGGTAGTGAGTACTCATTAAGCATGCTTCACGCAGCCTCTTGTAAGACACGGTTCTTCCTCTCTACAACACCATTTTGTTGTGGTGTTCTAAGAGTAGAGAACTCGTGTATATACCCTCTATCTTGACAAAACTCTAAAAACCGTTGGTTTTGAAATTCAACTCCATGATCACTTCTTATTGTCTTAATTGTTGATGATTTTTCGTTTTCAACCCTTCTACAAAAAGAAATGAAAACATCTAAGGTTTGGTCCTTATATTTTAGAAAATAAGTCCATGTATATCTAGTAAAATCATCAATGATAACAAAACAATATCTACTTCCATTCAAAGATATGATAGTGCTACAATCAAACAAGTCCATATGAAGTAAATCTAATGCGGTAGAAGTACTTACAGTGCTTTTACCTTTATGTGCAGATTTTGTTTGCTTACCCATTTGACATGCATCACAAAGTTTGTCCTTTTCATACTTGATGCTTGGTAAGCCACAAACTAATCCCTTGTTGGCTAGCTTCTGGATATTCTTCATGTTCACGTGTGCTAGTCTCCGGTGCCAAAGGGTGGACTCATCTTCTCTTGACATGAGACACTTAGCAAAAGCATTAGTAGCACTTTTAAAGGAAACTTGATAAATGTTATCTATTCTTGTTCCTACTAGTATCGTGTCAAAATTGTCATGTTGTCTAACTAGACATTGACTTGATTTGAAATTAATTGCGTAACCCGCATCACATAATTGACTAACACTTAGGAGATTAAATGTCATCCCCTTGACTAGAAAGGCATTCTTAATCCTAAGACATTCGGATATTTGAATGTCTCCTATTCCTATGACCTTAAGACTACCATTGTTACCAAATGAAACATTACCTCTACTTTTTCTTTGAAGTGTAGTAAACAATGATCTATCCCCGATAATGTGTTTGGAGCACCCACTATCAACGAACTAAGTTGATAGATGCTCCCCCTCAATCACAACCTACACAATTCGAAAAATAGAAGTTTTAGATACCCAAACCTTGGGACCTAAAGCACCTACTATGCAAGACTTAGACACCCATGCCTTGACTACTTTCCTTTGAGCCCTAGGTGTCTTAGATTGTCTAACACCAGTCCTAGACATTAAGGATACAAATGATGGTTCTTTGGGTCGGTAACCAATACCGGCCCTATTGTAGACTGCCCTTTGGGCATTCAAGATCATGTCTAAGGTCTTTGAGCTTGTTGAGAACTTCTCAAGAACACTCTTGAGTCTCTCAACTTCACTCTTCAATGATTTGTTTTCATCCTCTAACAATTCAACATGCAAATCATCAACATCCTCATCCCTAGAGGACTTCAATTGTTTAACTTCAATTTTCAAAGATTTAATCTCATCCTCTAACATTTCCACATGCAAATCGTCTACATCCTCATCCTAGAGGATTTCAATTGTTCAACTTCTAATTGCAATGATTTAACCTTAATTTTTGACTTTTTCAACATATTGGTTAAGCATGCAATAGCTCTATAGCATTTCTCAAGTTTGGAAGTGATTACCTCTTCATCATCCGAAGATGATGAAGCCGCGTTTGAGGAGTCAGAGGATTCATCACTGCTTTCTTCTCCTTCTAAGGCCATGAGTGCTACATGACGTGTACTCTTCTCCTCCTTCTCTTCATCAGATGAACTTGAGGAGGATTCATCCCAAGTGGCTTTCAAGGCCTTCTTCTTCTTCTTGGATTTATCCTCCTTCTTCTTGAGCTTTGGGCAGTCCTTCTTGAAGTGCCCTTTCTTGCTACACTCATAGCAAGTAATGTTAGATTTATCAAGCTTAACTTCACTTGGTTACCTTTACCCTTGAAGTGTCGACCCTTTCTCATCATCCTTCTAACGAAGTTGGCCATCTCGAAGGAAGAAGAGCCGCTGCCATCCTCCTCGGACTCGTATTCGGATTCGGATGAGGAAGAAGATGATGAGACTTCCTTCTCCTTCTTCTTCTTGTTCTTTTCATCTGTAACTAAGGCAATCCCCTTCTCCTTGGGGCCTTTGATAGCCATTTCATGTAATTCCATTTCACAAAACAAATCATCTAATTTGACAACTGATAAGTCCTTGGAAACTTTGTAGGCATCCACCATGGATGACCACAAAGCATTCCTTGGAAATGCTTTTAACACATACCTCACAAGGTCGCGATTCTCGACCTTTTCATCAATAGAATGGAGACCATTGAGGACTTCCTTGAACCGGCTATGAAGTTCACTCACCGTTTCATTTTCCTTCATGGTAAGGTTTTAGAGTTGGTTGAGGAACAAATCCCTCTTGGCGATTCTTGAATCTCGAGTGCCCTCATGGAGTTCAATGAGTTTATTCCACAAATCTTTTGCACTTGTGAAGGGACCAACCTTGATGAGTTGGTCTTTGTTCATGCCACATTGTAGGGTCACCACCGCCTTCGCGTCGGCTTCACTCTTCCGGGATTGCTCAGCCGACCAACGCCATGATTCTAGTTCTTTGCCTTCATCATCCTTTGGAGGGGTAAAACCCTCCTTCACAGCGAACCAAGTGTTGATATCCATCTTTAGGTAGTACTCCATCTTCGATCTCCAATATTGAAAATCTGCTCCATCGAAGAAGGGAGGTCGGGTGGTGGAAAAACCTTCTCTCAAAGCCATTGTAGTTGACTCTCGGTTGTTAATCCGTTTGTACAGAGCCTCAAGCTCTGATACCACTTGTTGGAACTTGGATGGCTAGAGAGGGGGGTGAATGTAGCCAGACACCGAAACTTTAGCACTTTGCAAATTTTCTACACTTAACCATTTAGTAGCACAGCGGAAGCAAACAAAAACAGAGTATAGCAGAATTTAAACCCTAAGCTAAGAACAAATGCAAAACGCTAACAAAAGGATTTACAAGGTTCAGGGATAACTTGCCCCTACTCCTTGGCGTGCCCTTAAGGTGGGCGATCCCTTGATCGTCGGCAGATCAAGCCCCGGAAAATCCGGATAAAATGCAACCTCCTTCTCGGTGGAGTAACCTCTCCACTGCGTTTCAACAAAGATAAAGTTTTAAGCACAATAAAACACAAGAAGGATCTTACAGAGCACTTAGGACAGCAAGAACCCAAGCAAACTTCTCACCGAGCTCCACCCAGCGCAGATCTCACGCAAGAACTCCCTTCTTCGTGTCTTCTCGCTGATGGACTCGCCAAGCTTCCTGGTTCTTCTTCCAAATGCTCAAGTAACAGAGGTTGCTTCAGAGATCACAGTCGCTTGCTCAAGATGATGGAACAGAGTTGTCACAAGAGCAAAACACAAGATGTCGCAAAAACACAAGCTGTAACGTTGTTGAGACTTGTTCGCCACAAAAGCCCTTAAGTCTCAGCTCACCGATCACCAGGTCACCACCTCACTGCAGCCTCCAGCTGCTCACTTGCAACAGACAGCTACTACTATTGAGCTCTCCTGAACTCCCTGAGCTTCCCTCAGGCCAGCCCCAGTCAGCATCTCCAGCCAGCGCCAGCGTCCGTTGTAACATGAGATGGAAAATGGACAAACCTGCTCCAAGGAAAGACCTCCATCGACTCTCCTTCAGTGTTTGAATCCATCCCTGTCACCTGCACACTTAATCAGAGCATTAGCACAGCAAATCAGCAGTGAATCAAGTATCAGAGATTAAGCGCAGAGAAATCAGATGTGTTTAGACGCTATCAGAGCGTCTGACAGTCCATTTTGAATTAAGGGGATCGGTCATCGGACCGATCAAAGAGCCTCCTGATCGGTCACCAGACCGATCAGCGTGGGTTCAGACCGATCAGGCTCCATCCTGATCGGTCCCCAACGCTCAATCAGAAATCGTGATTTCTCTGGGACCGATCACCAGACCGATCCCAGGTTGTGGATCGGTCACCAGTCCAATCCACTCCTTTGTAGGGCGATTCCTTAGCTTCGCAGTCCAACCCTCCTGATCGGTCACCAGACTGATCAGGGCATGCTCAGACCGATCAGGCTCCGTCCTGATCGGTCATAGTGAGAAACTCGCGACACTTAATCGTTCTCCAGAATGGTCTGAACAGTGTTCCAGATCGGTCACCAGACCGATCAGGAGCAGATTAGTAAGGTTCCCAAAAACCTACTGGATGCTCCCTGATCGGTCACCGGACCGATCAGGAGCAGAGCAGCAGGGGAACTCAACTCACTGTGGGCTCCCTGATCGGTCACCAGACCGATCAGGAGCCGAGCAGTGAGTGAAACGCATACTCCCTGATCGGTCACCAGACCGATCAGTCATCGCTGGATCGGTCACCAGACCGATCCATGAAGGAGCACCGTGCCAACCTCCCTGATCGGTCACCAGACCGATCCAGGGACTCCAACCTAGCCCTCCAAGCTAGGGTTTCATCCAACCTAGCCCTCCAAGCTAGGACCTGACCCTCCAAGCCAGGATTTCATCCAACCTAGCCCTCCAAGCTAGGACCTGACCCTCCAAGCCAGGACTTTTTCACATCTAACCTTCCAGGTTAGGATTTTTCACACCTAGCCCTCCAAGCTAGGACCTGACCCTCCAAGCTAGGATTTCATCCAACCTAGCCCTCCAAGCTAGGACCTGACCCTCCAAGCCAGGACTTTTTCACATCTAACCCTCCAGATTAGGACTTTTCACACCTAGCCCTCCAAGCTAGGACTTTTCATACCTAACCCTCCAGGTTAGGACTTTTCACACCTAGCCATCCAGGCTAGGACTTTTCACACCTAACCCTCCAAGTCAAGACTTTTCCACACCTAGCCCTCCAAGCTAGGACTTTTCCACACCTAACCCTCCAGGTTAGGATTTTCCACACCTAACCCTCCAGGTTAGGATTTTCCACACCTAGCCCTCCAAGCTAGGATTTTCTCACACCTAACCCTCCAAGTTAGGATTTCATCAAACCTAGTCCCACTAGGTATGCCTAGTCCACGACCAGGACTTAATCACAATCATAATCATCAACCCAAACTAAAATCGGTGTCAACACCAAAACAACAATCAGGGTCAGACTGCATCAACACACGGTTCTTGACCATTTACTTTGGGCAATTCTATATTCGATAAAGTTTTTACAAGATGATAGTACAGATATAGAATTGAAAATTTAAATCACAACACTTTCGTAAATTGAAATTTTACCGATGCCCGAGGTGGATCGAATTCCGGAGCAGAGGGTCGTCGGCGGCGCTGGAATCTCGAAATCGAACTTTGCCGGGGTGCAGCGCTTGAGCGAAAGTGTCTGGAGCGTTGAGCGCAATGGTTGTCGAAGCCTTAGGGGTGCATGATAAGTACCATTTTATTGATTATTTGAGTTGCTAAAATCCATGTTTGACCTATGTTTTTGTCACGAAATGTGGGTCCAATCAGAATTTAAAATTTATAAAATATGTGCTGGAAACCCTTTTTGCAATCAAAATATGAAAACGTAGTAAAGGGGCCACAGGTCGTATTTTTCCTCGGGACTAGTTGAGAGTTTGTTTGACTCGCGCTCGTGTTTGTGTCGTTTGTATTTTTGGGTTTCAAATAAATAATCGAGTTTTGGGTTGTAATTCAGAGATGAAATCACAATGAAAAATAAAGGAAACCTAACTCATGAACTAATCAAATGATGGCATTTAATGATTCAACCAATTGGCCACTTAATCACTTAATGCAAATTTGCAAAATTCAGGAAATCAAAGCTGAAAACAATTCGATCCTAGTCCTGATTGATAATAATTCAGAGTTTTGCTTCAGTGATTGCCATTCAAAACTAGCCAAATGCTAAACAATTTTTTTTTCCTAATCAACAATGAAGTCTCCTTGATACAACTTCCCGAAATGATATTACTTTTTGCAGGAAACGACAGTTACAACTCAGAAACAGTTGGATGCAATTGGGACTGAAATCAAGGGCAAGAATACACTAAGAATTGAGTTAAGCTTGGGTCCAATAAGCGCTGAATTCTCCACTTGATACAAAGTGCAGAAATCCCACAATTTGGCACGCAGACTAGGTAGTGTAATGTGTTGAAAAATGATGCTAAAGGCAACTCTATAAGCTGCTGTAAAGCAGACGAAATTTAAGCAAACAAATCAAATGCAAATTAAGAAACAATTGAATGTTAAGCAGCAATTCAGATTCCCAAGCTGCTGCACAGAATCGGAAATCACAGTCCAAGAACAAACCTAAGGCAATTGGAAGCTGTCAAGCTAACTTGATACTGCCTAAATGCATTCAGAATTAATCCAACACTCTTCGAGGTTATAAAAGCTCATGCGCAACAAGAAAACTGATATGCAAACACTGATACTAATTCAAAAACCGTTTGAAGACAGTAATGAATGAAAGCTTCAGAAATCCAATGCAGAATTCAGACAAGTTGAGAACAGAATTCTGAAATGAATTCAACCACCGAATGCAGAACAACTCATGCGATTGGAATCGAGGACACAATTTTAGTTTTCATGTGAAATTCAGATGAGTTAGTATTTGATTGACATGAATTCAGAACCAATTCAGTGACACAAGGACTGATGCTCAGGAACATATCACGTGCAGAGCTAAAAACTGGAAACAGGGGAATGGTACGCAAGCTGATGTGCAGGTTTTGGAAAACAAATTCCGATCTCTAAATCATTTGCTATGCATATGAAACATTCTTCAAAGTGAATTCAGAGGATTAAAACTAGCATAGCTTGATACAAACTTAAGCAACTAAAGACAAGAATGAAATTGCAGGAATATGACTGATACGCAATGGAAATCTGGCACGCAGTCTGAAATTAATTTCAGAACTGAGTTGAGAGCAGGTTTAGCTAGTCTAGGTGCAGTTGGTTACCATACTCAGAATCCAACTAATAAGAAGGCAAACTTCGATCACTACTTAAGGCCAAAAAATTGCAAAAGAGTAAACTAAGCAACTGCTACAGCTGGAGAAAAGATTGATACGCAGGAACAAAATTCAGCTACCAACTAAGTGCAGAAATGACATTAATGCTAAGCAACTAAACGAATTACAATTTCTCATTAGCAAACTACTTAGCCACTACTTGCAAACTTAAGAGCTGAAACCTAATTACAGCAGAATCAATTCAGTAAACTAAGTTAAACAATTCTGAAAGAAAGACAGTAATGAAACAAGCGGCAGAAATGGGAAGTACAGCTAAAACAATGAAATTACAATAAAAAATCTAAACCCCAATCACTCCATTAGCTCAAGGTCTCCTTGTTCGTCATGCAAGGGCTGGCCTCGAACCCCTAAGCTCAGCAATTCACTGAGGAACTGAATCGGTAGTCGAATCTAGCTCAAATCTGTTCAAGAGGGAAAACCCAAGCGATTTCTTCAATTCAGCCTTGTCTGATTGAAATGAAGGTGCGGGAACGATCAAAGCTTATCCGAGAACCCCTCCAGATAGCTTGGACTGATGTAGAACCTGACAAAACCGAAATCGAAGCCTTCAAATGCAGAGCTGCCGAAACCCTCAAACAGCCCTATTCTTGCCCAATTCCGAGCTGAAACTCCACGATTGCTCTCCCCGGTGACCTCGAACTTGATCTAATAAAGAATGGAGGTGGTCGCGCCCCTTGAATTAAAGGAAAAGCTGAAGAAAATGCAAAGAAATGGAGAAGACTACTGTTGCGGCGGAGACGCGACAAGGAGAAGCTAGGCTGTGTTTCTGATTAAATACTTGACAACGGATGGCTGTGATTGATTTGAGGAAATCCAACGGCTAATCTTGCTCTGATTTGAGCCAAACATTGAGGATGTTGATCAGGGGTCAGGATCTGCCTCGTGGTAGCTCGGATCCTCCAGATGTGCAACGGATGGTCCAGATCAACTTAGTCTTTGAATGGACGATCTAGAGCCCTCCGAGCTTAATCCAACGGTTGATTTAACTCTGATTGGGATGAAACCTTCAGATCTTGATCAGAGTGCTTGATCAACCCTAACCCTAGCTCGGATTGCTTCAGATGGTCCCGGATGGCTCAGATCTAGCCGCTTTTGAATCGGACGACCTGGATTAATCGTAAGCTTGATAATTCGATCCGGTTCCACTTCCGACTCAAGTTTGACCCAGTATGCCCTAGGTCCATGAACCTTTCATGCCTACAAAAATAGATCAAAAATTTAGTGGCCAAATAATCCAATTTAATGCAAATTTGCAATTAAGTCCAAAATAAGAGGAAGTTCTAAAACCTAGGGTAAAATCACAATTAAGCAATAAAAACATAGGTCAAACATGGATTTTAGCAACTCAAATAATCAATAAAATGGTACTTATCAGTGCACCCCCTTTTATAGTGCTCATATGGGCGCTTGTGACGATGAGGGTGCCTAACACGTGGCCTTCCCTGCGCGAACCCTTATCTGCACACTCGGTCAGTGCTTATCCATCTCCACTTGGGCGCCTGAGCTGATGGGGGCGCCCGTGACCTCACGGGCGCTTGAACTGCTTTGGTTCAGAGGCTTCGCGGTTGTGTTTTAGATTTTACCTTCACACTTGGGCGCCCGTATCCATACGGGCGCCTGAGCCCATTCGGGCACCTGAGTCCATTCGGGCGCATATGCCCAGTGAGACACCTCACTTGCAGACGACCAGTCATTCGATCCTGCAATTCAGGTTAGTTCCAAAACATTCCAAGCATTAGTTACAGCTGTAGCTATCTTGGTTCTGACTTCAGGTCTCCCAAATGGAACCCTAGGTCGAACCGACGCCTACTGTTCCCTCGATGGGGAACGCGTCCTCACCTACTCCTCTCAGGAGAGGTTACCTTTTGCCAACCGGCTCCTCCGATTGGACTTTTGCCCAATCTACCTGACCAGGTCTTCGTGCCCAACTTCCGGTCAGGTCTTCTTGCCCAACTTCCGGTCAGGTCTTCGGTGCCCAGCTCCTTGCCAGGACTTCTTGCCCAGTCCTCGACCAGGACTTCTTTGCCCGACTTCCGGTCAAGTCTTCTTGCCTAGTCCTTGACCAGGACTTCTTTGCCCAGCCCTTTGCTAGGACTTCTTTCCCAGTATACCTAGGACTTTTCATGCACACTCAGTAAACATGTTAGATTACAATAACACCTTAACTTCTGAACCCTTTTCCATTATTAAAACCCAGGTTTGACTTAGGTGCTGCCTGCACCAACACAAAACATCGGTAATATCCTGCCAATCCCAAGAAACTATGCACCTCCTAGATAGAATGCGATTGCTCCCAACTAGTGATAGCCTCAATCATCCGTGGATCCACTGAAATGCCACTGCTAGAAACCACGTGTCCCAAAAACCCTACAAAAGGTAGCCAAAAAGCACATTTACTGAATTTCGCATACAATTGCTCCCGTTGGAGCGTCTCCAGGATGATGCGAAGATGACGTGCGTGCTCCTCCTCGGAACGAAAGTAGATCAGGATGTCATCGATAAAAATAATAACAAACTTATCCAAATACTCCATAAAGATCCGATTCATCAAATTGATAAATATTGCAAGAACATTGGTAAGCCCAAATGACATTACCAAAAACTCATAATGTCCGTACCAGGTGCGGAAAGCTATCTTCTGGATATCCGAATCTCTGACCCTCAGTTGATGATATCCTGACCTCAGATCTATCTTGGAATACACTGATGTATCCTTCAGCTGATGAAATAAGTCTTTGATACGAGGTAGGGGATATTTGTTTTTGATGGTCACTACATTCAACTATCTGTAATCGATGCATAACCTTATAGAACATTTCTTCTTCTTTACAATCAGAACTGACAAACCCCATGGGACACTCTAGGATGGATGAAGCCCCTGTCTAATAACTCCTAAAGTTGGACCTTTACCTCATCTAACTCCTTCAGCGACATACGTTATGGAGCTTTTGATGTCGGTGCAGTCCTCGGAATTAGCTCAATAGTGAACTTCACTTGCCTTCTAGGAGGCAAACCCGGTAGCTTCTATAGAAATACATCTGGAAACTCTCGTACCACCGGAACGTCTAAGAGTTGGGTGCTACTACTATCGTCGGTACTGATCAGCGATAACAGGAAACCCTAATAGCCATGTAATAGGAGTCTCTGTGCCTGGAGCGCCGATATAATCGATATACCATCATCCCTGATGCTAGTGAATCCCACGAGGGTTGGTTCAGGGGCCGAAACGTGATCACCATTCTCTGGAAATCAATTGTGGCATGATAAGCTGTCAGCCAGTCCATGCCAAGGATGATGTCGAATTCTATAATCTCAAGAACTAACAAATCAATAATTAGAATGACGCTACCGAAATCCAACGGAAATGCTCTGACCTCTTGAGTAATACTCAACATCTCTCCAGATGGTATGAACACAGACAAATTGCCGTAATCTAGGGGAAGGTATTCTACCAATCTTACTCGTAAATAGGTAAGAAATAAACGAGTAAGAACTACCAGTATCAACCAATAACTATGCAGGAAAAGTATAGAGATAAATCATACTGTGAAAAATCGATCCATCAGCTCGCTGTGCCTCCTCTCTGGTGACTGCATATACTCGACCTGTCTCCGGAACTGTAGACGACAGTGCCAAAATTGACTAAGGCTAAGGAGCTGATGGTCTAGCGGTATGATGAGGCTGATATGTTGCAGCTCCGACCGACTATTGTGTCTGATAAACCGAAGCTCCAACCGATTGTTGAGGCTGATAAAGTGATGGGTATGGCTGATAAGACCCCGTCTCAGAATACTGGGGTGCTGCTGGTGCGGGGGCATGCCCAGGCATGCAATAGATATGAACTGGCAAAGGTACCGTCTACGACTGTCGATACCCTATCTGCTACTGTTTGGGTACTGTCTGCTATCCGCGACCGCCTCTCTATGGTCTCTGCTATCTAGATCGGCCTCCCTGAGAAGGAACTGCGATAGACTTCTGCTGGGCCTTCACAGTACACTCTCTGCTCATATGCCCTGGAAGCTTACAATTCCAGCATACGGGGTGCTCAAGTGGGCAGTCTGGTCTGTGATCTTTGGATCCACACTGTAAATAGTGAACCCCTCTGGTAATGTCCTTCCGGGTCTACTGGCCGACATGCGATGATCCTGCTGAAGACCGTTCAGACTTTTGGGGTCGAGAGTGAACCCCAGAAGTACCTTGTGTACTTTGACTCCTGCTACTGCGCTTCTGTCCGGTGATCTGTAATTGCTGAGTCTGTCCTATCCCCTTAGTTGTCTACTTACTCTTCTTTTTATCTCCTAAAACCTCAGCTAGGTCATCTCGATAATGAGAGTCTTGTCCAATGCCTCTCGATAGGATGATATGATCAAACCATCCATCTTCATCTGAATATATCTGGCAAGTCCCTGCACAAACTGCTGCGTACGCTCTCCATCCTCTGCAACAAGCTGCGAGTAGTACTCAGCTAACTGGTTGAACTTCGCATTGTACTGCATAATCGTACGATCTCCCTACTGGATGAAGGATCGTTTCTGGCGTGCAGAGGGGGGGGGGGGGAGAATGCACTTTTTCGTCGTGGATCTCTACAGAATTGTTAGCGCAGCGGAAATAATATGCAAAAAAATGAAAAACAAAGCTAACACTTATCGTTTACTTGGTATCCACCCAGATGGGTGACTAGTCCAAGGATCCACGCCGCGAGCACCACTTTTCACTATCGAAAAGTCTCCTTGAGGTGGAGAAACCTTTACAACAAGATCTTCCTCTTTACAGATGCAGAAATACGAGAGAGGAAGCAAGAATCACTCTACAGACGAGCATCACTTCGACATTGTACGGAACCGTACCGTACACGTACAAAAAGTGCTCATTTTATAGGTGAACAGGACAGATTCGCAATCTGTCCAGCCCGCACCAGTCGACTGCCCCTGGGGCAGTCGACTGGCCTAGCATTAATTGCTAGCCAACGGCTAGTTTCGGGGTATACCATTCGACTGCCCAAATGCCAGTCGACTGGTCCGAGGCTGCAAACTTTCTGTGGGTTTTGGCAGTCGACTGCCTCTGGGCCAGTCGACTGCCCTGCCTCCCAGCTCAGCTCCAGCCACTCCGGACCTTCTCCTTCACGTGTGCCTTCAGGTCTGCTTCCTTGGATCGTCCCTTGAAGTCCTCTTCCTCTGGCTATCATCCCTCGGATGCGCACGCAAGCCTTCCCTTGGCTTGCCTCCATGCCACCCTTCACGTGTGCCCTTGAAGTCCACTTCCTGGCTTGCCCTTTGAGCTCTCCTCTCTCGGCTCTCATCCCTCGGATATGTCCACCAAAGTGTGATTCTTCAAGTCCTGCAAACTCAATCATACACATCAAATACAACACAACACGCTAACTTTAAACATATTCACCCACACACATCAAAACCATGATCTTCTAATCATTTAAGGGCCGATTGCCTCAACAATCTCTCCCTTTTTGATGTGTGACAATATGTTTAAGTTAGAGATAAATAACAGCCATAATAGCAACAGATAATAATTGAAAAATCATGAGACATAGTAATCCTAAGAGGTAACCTCCCCCTTAATCTATGTCTTCCCCCATTTTCAATTCTAGTCACAATCCAAATTAAGTTTCCACTTAACAACAACAATATGTTAAAAATATAAGACATATCAGAACCTAAGAGGTACCTCCCCCTTAATCCATGTCTTCTCCATTTTTAAACATTCAATTTCTAAGTTAGAATGGTACAATCTGGCTACCAATCTGGCCCCTCAACTTGGTTAAACCCCTAGCTACCAATCTGGCCTTGTTCCTAGTGATTTTACCTTGGTCATCTAATTTGTTCCTAAAAACCCATCTTGTGGTTACAATGGTATAATCAGTGGGTCTAGGAACTAACTTCCAAACTTCACTCCTCTCAAATTGATTTAGCTCTTCTTGCATGGCTATGACCCAATCAACATCTCCCAATGCTTCATCAATGGACTTAGGTTCTAATTGGGAGATAAGAGTGACAACCGTTTTTGTCGTGTTACGGTTTCAAATACAATTTAAGTACCGAATTCCTCTAAACTAATGTAGCATAGAGTAACTCGAGTCGTCTCCCAACGAATGTAGTTAATGCATGATAATTCTCAGAATTGAATCTTATTGCTTTTGGGTTTTTGGATATGAAACTGGGGTTTGATTTGAACATTAATACTACGAACAAAAATAGAAAAACAATTATGAAATCTAGTTCTACCGAAGTGAAAGACAGTGCAGGTAATGAATCTAACCTCACTAAACTATACTTGCAAGAGAATTAAAAGAAACATAAGGTAAAGCATTTAGGGAACTGAGCATAAATGAAACCTAACCTAATTGCATCAAACTGAATCCATTAATGAAAATCTACAATAGGAAAGCAATTAAACTAATGAAGCAATTAATGAAAATCCATCAACTGAACCTAAAGCAATTAAACTAATGAAACATTACAAAAATCTACGATAAGAAAAATTCAAATTAGAATCCATTAATGAAAGAGGCAATTCATCAAACACATGATGAGCATGGATTAAAATGACAAAGGTGCGTGCCATTTGAATTGAGGAAGTTCATCAAATACAAGATTCAACAGCTATCTCAAACACACATAACATTCAAATTAAACCAATTCAATTCTGATGAAGCTGCTGCTGATAGGAAGCTGTGAAGGGCTACTGGAAAAATGGCACTGCTGTGAAAGAAGCTACGGAAACTCAATTGCTGTGAAGGAAATTGAAGCTGCTGCTGATAGGAAAATGAAGCTACTGCTCGAACTGATGAGGAATTCTGCTGCGAAGAACTCTGTGAAGAGGCTGGAATTTGAACACACAATTTGAAACACACAAATTCAAATTTGATACTGCTGTAAAAAAAACTGGAATTGAACTAAAGGCTGGAATTGAAAAAAACTACCGAAATTGATGAAATTCTGCTGGAATTGAAACTGTGAAGGAAGTAGACTATGAAGAAACTATTGCTGTAATGAAATTGTGGTGAAGACAATTGCTGCAAAGAAAAACAGAAGAAAGAAATGCAGTAAAAAATTTTGATCGCCGGCTACGGGAGAAGGATGGTTGATCGTTTTCTCTCCGAACCCCGAAAGAGAAAACTGCGGTGAAGGAAATGGACGGCTTCTCTCCGAACCCCGAAAGAGAAAGCTGCGGTGGAGATGGATGGCTGCGATGGCTACGTTTGGCTGAAGCTCGGAACCCCCAAAGCCTAGCTTGTGGTCGCCGGTGATGAAAATGGAGGGAAGTTCTCTCCGAACCCCGAAAGAGAACCCGTGATCTCTTCTCTCCGAACCCCGAAAGAGAAAAGGTGGATGTGGATACCGGCCGGCGACGATGAAGGTGGATTGGCTCGCCGGCGGTGAAGGTGGATTGGATGAATCGCGTGTGTGTGATCCCCTCTGCCGATCGATGCCCTAACTCTCGCGTCGCCGCTCCCTTTTGTTCTGTCTGCGCGTGATTCAGCTCAGTCAAGCCAGCTTCTGCGCGTGGTTCAGCTCAGTCAAGCCAAATAGTTCCGGTTCAGTCCAGTTCTGGTCCAGCAGATTGAGTTCAATCAGACTCAGCATTTGGATTCGATCAGTCTCAACACTTGGTTTCAGTCCTAGCTTGTGTTCGGTCAAACCTTGGGTTCAATCAGCCAAGCCAAGCAGTTGGGCTCAATCAACAGTTGGGTTCAGTTAGCCTTAGTTCAGCCAGCCCAAACCACAGTTAACCCAGCTCAGCCCAGAACTCACAGCTCATTAGTAACGGACGGCTGAGATCGATTCGGCTTCATCCAACGGTCGGATCTCTTCCGATCTGAACCAAACTTCACAGATCCCAATCAATGGTCCTGATCTACCTGTTCCCAGCTTGGATTAACCAGATCAGTGGCGAATGGTCCAGATCTTCCCTTTTCTTGAACGGATGGTCTAGAACATCTTGAGCTCGATCCAACGGTCAGATCACTTCTGATTTGGCTGAAATTTCCAGATCTTGATCTCTGGTCATGATTTATTCTATCTTGAACTCGGATCGACCAAAAGTTGACCGATGGCTCAGATCTAGCCGTTCTCTGGAATGGACGGCTCCTATTAATATGATGCTTGATCCCTTTAATCTGGATCCAATCCTGACTCAAATCTGACCCAATTTGATCTAGGTTCATGATGAATTGAAGCCTACAAAATGATATTCAAATTTAGTGTCAAAAATATCCCAAATACACAAAGTTTAGAATTAAATGTCAAAATGAAGGAAATACATGAAACCTAATAAAATTGCAAACTTAAGCATATAAAATGTGGATCAAACATGGATTTTAGAGCCGAAAATAATCAACAAAATGATGGTTATCAAACTCCCCCACACTTATTCTTGGGCGTCTCGCACAAGTAAACAAAACTAAAAGAAAACAACATATCTCCCAAACATTACATCCCCTATCAATACCTTAAGAAATAATAAAAGAAAGTTACTTAGGATCATCAAGTCTCAAGAATCCATGTATTTATGGTTCCAAATCTCACATAAATCAAAAGCATGGTAATTTCATCAACTTGAATAAACTAAGCATGACAAAAACCTCACAAGATGGATATATGCACTGATGCTCACAAAAAATAACAGATATGGAAGTGGAGTTCTCTCAAAACATTCATGACATTGCACTACCATATGCTTGCTTATCTTCTACTTCTCCACTACTATAACATAAGTACACAAATCAAGAGGTCTTTTCAATAAATAATGATGAAATCACTTTCTTAACAAGAGAACAAGAATGATAGATAACAAAAAGATCATAAAGAGCATGAAAGAAGATCAAAGAGAAGATGGGAGCATTGGGGTAATTAACATAATGATACAATCAAATAATAGTCCAAAGTAAATAACTCAATCAAACCTCCAACACTCAAAATTCTCCTTTCACATTCTCAATGCACTACACAACCACAATTTACAACATCTCTCAAAGTGCATGTAGGAATTAACAACAAAACTCTTGAATTTCTCTAAACAATAATATCAAAAGAGTACACATCAAGAAAATATTCCTTTTTGTTCATCACTAATACAACTCGAATGATTGAGGAATTTTTTTTTTTCACATAGAGAGATTTTTTTTTCTTCTTTTTTTTCTTCTCTTTTTTTTCATTTCTTTTCATCTTTATTATTATTATTTTTATCTCTCTTTCTTTTTTTTCACATAGAGAGATTTTCTTTTTCTTTTTCTTGTTTTCAAAGAGAGATTTTTTTTTCACACAAGCATTCGTCCATATACACTTGTCTCCCCCCCCCCCCCACACTTAAAATTTGACCGTCTCGGGCAAGATAGTAAAGCATGATAACATCTAAAACTCACAATAATAGAGGCTGATAATAGAGAATTAAAAATGTAACTCATCATGCAATCACCTTATGCTCTCATCGCATGCTCCAAGGAAGAATAAAATAATAAAGATATGGCAGTGAAAATGTAATGACAATGAAAAGATCTGATAAAGTAGAGACAATGAAATATGAAAGCAATAGGTGAAATGCCCAGTAGTGACAATAACAAAGGAGAGGAAAACTAAAAGTTCAACAAGAAAAATTGCCTCCATCATATTCATGTAAGCTTATGCTATTGTAATTTCAAAAAGAATCAAAGCAAGTTCTAGAGTGTCAAGTATCACAAATGCTATTACACATAAGAGGATTAAGGATAGACATGGCAATATCCTCACTAGGTGAACAATAAAATGTCATGCTTAATCCAACAAGATAGAGTCTATCACCACAACAAATGACTAAATGCAATTAATATCCCCAAGCATACCAAAGAAACCAAAACTCGATAATCAGACTTAACTATCTTTTATGATTCTCAAAGCATAATAAAGGAACATGTAAGGAGATACAACTCGAAATCAAACAAGATTTATTCAAAGCCAAACAAAATGCAAAATGAGGAAACAAAGTATAAATGCAAAGTATAAAAGTAAACAAACATGCAAGTATAAACATAAAGAAAAACAAGAAAAGTAAAGTAAAGGAACAAACTCCCCTTTATTCTGGTGGACGGAGCCTATCAAGCAGTAGCCTCCATCTTGGTAGTGGAGGAGTCTGGGTGGCTAGGAGACATTGGACTCCCCCACACTTGAACTTTGCAAAAATTTTCTCCGGTGGCCGCAGGCGATTTAGGTTCAGAATCCATGTAAGAGGTGGAGTGCTTTGAATTAGAGTAAAATCATCTCCTCCTTCTTTCTGCCTTTCAGAAGTCCTTCCAGGAGGCTGAAGTCTGTTCAGTTGGAGCACCCACTCCTGGAGTCTTCTGGACCCTGCAAAACAATGTAATACCTCTCTCAAGCGTTCAGGGTCAGAAAGAAATAAAATGATATCAGTCTCTGCATAAAATGAATCCAAAACTGCATCATGTCCAATTAAATCAATTTGTGGTGCCTCAATAAAATTTTCAAAATCATTTTCTACAAAATTTGCATCCAGGAGCTCATCACAAATAAAGAAATCAATTTCTGGCACATCAATAGAAATTTCGCAATTATTGTCCATCCAAGGTGTATCATGCAATGTGTCACAGCCAATCAAATCAATATCAGGTATCTCCAAAAGTTTTTCACATTCATTTTCAGCATAAGACATAACAAGAGATTCATCAAAATAAATAACATCAATTTCAGGCACTTCTAAAAAATTTTCACTATCCATATTCACAAAAGATGTATCTAAAGATTCATCATAACAAACTACATCAATTATGGGTGCCTCTAAAATTATTTCGCTATCCATAGCAAGAGATGTATCAAGCAATGCAGTACGATCAATGAAATCAATTTGTGGTACCTCTATTGGATTTTCACAAACAATTTCTACACAAGGTATATCAATAAATTCATCAGAATCAATAAAGTGAGCACTAGGTACCTTTTTGAATTTTTCTGAACAAAGAGGAGAAATACTTATCTGAGCGTGCTGGATAATACCTGGAGGTTCTATAATAGTAGATGTATCTGTGGTCTCCTCCTGGTCATGTACATGCTCCTCTTCAGCCTCAGGCTCTGGTGGACAATCAACTAGTGATCCTTGGGTGCTTGCTTCCACCGTGCAAGTCCCTACACTTTCTGGTTCGTTCTCTAAATCTTGTGGTGGTCCCTGGGGCTTAGTGCAATCCCCTACACCTATGGAATCATCTCCTCTGCATGCTTCTCCTGTAATATCTGCAACAACAGTATCAGAAAAATTAGGACCACTAATAACACTATCATCAGAAAATAAAAGTCTAGAATGGTCCTGTGGAGCTTCAGTTTCTTCTTCTGGAGCTGAAAAATTTGGAATTGGATTTTGAATAGGAGTCTCCGAAGGGATGCATGCTGTAGGTGCCCAGACTTTAATGTATTCTTCTTCTTCTTCTTCTAAAATTGCAAGATCCATTAAAGAAAGATTTGGCCTTGCGCTAGGGTCACCTTGAACTTGCATTTGATTCATTTGACTAGCAATTTGTCCAACGCCTCTTTCGATGTCTTGAAGCCTTTGCTGCCTTTGATGATATTGTACAACTTGTTGATAAATCTCCTCCATTCTTTGTTGTTGAGCCTCATTCTCATTAAGATTCTCAAAGCCTCCTTGGTTAGCATAGCTCCTTGACTGATTTTGAAAGGATGAAGTAGGCTGAAAATTTTGAGCTTGCTGATTTGGTTGAAAACATGGCTGTTGAGGCTGATTAAAGGGCTGATATTCTTGGAAACTTTGCTGGGAGTTGTAGCCTTGAAAGTTCTGATTTTGGTGTGGAAAATTCTGTGGCAAGGGCTGAAAATTCTGATTTTAAAACCCTTGGTTGTAAGTCTGAAAGTTTTGATTCAAGGGCTGTGTAGGCTGATAAAATGGCTGGTTTTGAGGCGGATCTTGCTGAAATGTTTGACACACTTGCTGCCCCTGTTGATATGGCTGGAATTGAGGTTGAAATTGATTGTTTTCATGCTGAAAATTTTCAAAAGGCTGCTGGAAATTTTGGTTAAAATGCTGAAATTCTTGCTGAAATTGTTGCAATTGTTGTGGTGGCTGAATTTAAGGCTGACAAAACTGATATGGTTGCTCAAATTGGGGCTGATAGCTCTGAAATGGTGGCTGCCCGTTCTGAAAATACTGATTTGGTTGAAAATTTTGAAATGATGGTTGATCTTGTGGCTGAAATTGAAAGTTTGGTTGCTGAAAATTAGGATAGGGCTACTGGAAATCTTGATTTGGCTGCTGAAATTGCTGGAGAGGCTGAAATTGTGGCTGAGGTAGCTTCTGGTAAGTAGATGACTGAGCTTTCCATTTTTGTTGGTAGTCCAACTACTTTAACACATTTCTTAACTCCTCCAATGTCTTTTCTATCTCTTTTGACTCCATTTTGAATTTGCAGCCCTGTCACCAAACAAACAAGAAAAATGGCAGCAACCGTATACAAATGATAAAGCAACAGAAAATAGAGCCCAATGATATGTCAAAAAGCATACAAGCAAAAATCAAACAAATCAACTAGTTGCTTCCCCGGCAACGGCGCCAAAAATTTGACAACCGTTTTTGTCGTGTTACGGTTTCAAATACAATTTAAGTACCGAATTCCTCTAAACTAATGTAGCATAGAGTGACTCGAGTCGTCTCCCAACGAATGTAGTTAATGCATGATAATTCTCAGAATTGAATCTTATTGCTTTTGGGTTTTTGGATATGAAACTGGGGTTTGATTTGAACATTAATACTACGAACAAAAATAGAAAAACAATTATGAAATCTAGTTCTACCGAAGTGAAAGACAGTGCAGGTAATGAATCTAACCTCACTAAACTATATTTGCAAGAGAATTAAAAGAAACATAAGGTAAAGCATTTAGGGAACTGAACATAAATGAAACCTAACCTAATTGCATCAAACTGAATCCATTAATGAAAATCTACAATAGGAAAGCAATTAAACTAATGAAGCAATTAATGAAAATCCATCAACTGAACCTAAAGCAATTAAACTAATGAAACATTACAAAAATCTACGATAAGAAAAATTCAAATTAGAATCCATTAATGAAAGAGGTAATTCATCAAACACATGATGAGCATGGATTAAAATGACAAAGGTGCGTGCCATTTGAATTGAGGAAGTTCATCAAATACAAGATTCAACAGCTATCTCAAACACACATAACATTCAAATTAAACCAATTCAATTCTGATGAAGCTGCTGCTGATAGGAAGCTGTGAAGGGCTACTGGAAAAATGGCACTGCTGTGAAAGAAGCTACGGAAACTCAATTGCTGTGAAGGAAATTGAAGCTGCTGCTGATAGGAAAATGAAGCTACTGCTCGAACTGATGAGGAATTCTGCTGCGAAGAACTCTGTGAAGAGGCTGGAATTTGAACACACAATTTGAAACACACAAATTCAAATTTGATACTGCTGTAAAAAAAACTGGAATTGAACTAAAGGCTGGAATTGAAAAAAACTGCCGAAATTGATGAAATTTTGCTAGAATTGAAACTGTGAAGGAAGTAGACTATGAAGAAACTATTGCTGTAATGAAATTGTGGTGAAGACAATTGCTGCAAAGAAAAACAGAAGAAAGAAATGCAGTAAAAAATTTTGATCGTCGGCTTCGGGAGAAGGATGGTTGATCGTTTTCTCTCCGAACCCCGAAAGAGAAAACTGCGGTGAAGGAAATGGACGGCTTCTCTCCGAACCCCGAAAGAGAAAGCTGCGGTGGAGATGGATGGCTGCGATGGCTACGTTTGGCTGAAGCTCGGAACCCCCAAAGCCTAGCTTGTGGTCGCCGGTGATGAAAATGGAGGGAAGTTCTCTCCGAACCCCGAAAGAGAACCCGTGATCTCTTCTCTCCGAACCCCGAAAGAGAAAAGGTGGATGTGGATACCGGCCGGCGACGATGAAGGTGGATTGGCTCGCCGGCGGTGAAGGTGGATTGGATGAATCGCGTGTGTGTGATCCCCTCTGTCGATCGATGCCCTAACTCTCGCGTCGCCGCTCCCTTTTGTTCTGGCTGCGCGTGATTCAGCTCAGTCAAGCCAGCTTCTGTGCGTGGTTCAGCTCAGTCAAGCCAAATAGTTCCGGTTCAGTCCAGTTCTGGTCCAGCAGATTGAGTTCAATCAGACTCAGCATTTGGATTCGATCAGTCTCAACACTTGGTTTCAGTCCTAGCTTGTGTTCGGTCAAACCTTGGGTTCAATCAGCCAAGCCAAGCAGTTGGGTTCAATTAGCCTTAGTTCAGCCAGACCAAACCACAGTTAACCCAGCTCAGCCCAGAACTCACAGCTCATTAGTAACGGACGGCTGAGATCGATTCGGCTTCATCCAACGGTCGGATCTCTTCCGATCTGAACCAAACTTCACAAATCCCAATCAATGGTCCTGATCTACCTGCTCCCAGCTTGAATTAACCAGATCAGTGGCGGATGGTCCAGATCTTCCCTTTTCTTGAACGGATGGTCTAGAACATCTTGAGCTCGATCCAACGGTCAGATCACTTCTGATTTGGCTGAAATTTTCAGATCTTGATCTCTGGTCATGATTTATTCTATCTTGAACTCAGATCGACCAAAAGTTGACCGATGGCTCAGATCTAGCCGTTCTCTGGAATGGACGGCTCCTATTAATCTGATGCTTGATCCCTTTAATCTGGATCCAATCCTGACTCAAATCTGACCCAATTTGATCTAGGTTCATGATCAATTGAAGCCTACAAAATGATATTCAAATTTAGTGTCAAAAATATCCCAAATACACAAAGTTTAGAATTAAATGTCAAAATGAAGGAAATACATGAAACCTAATAAAATTGCAAACTTAAGCATATAAAATGTGGATCAAACATGGATTTTAGAGCCGAAAATAATCAACAAAATGAACTAAGGAAGACCCAAGGAATTGACACACTCCACTTGTATTCTTCCTATCTAACTTGCAACCCGCATAGCTCGAGTCGGTGTATCCAATTAGGTCATCACTAGGGGTTCTAGGATACCAAAGTCCGACATTGAGGGTCCCTTTTACATACCTTAAGATCCTCTTAACTACAACCAAATGGAACTCTTTGGCACAAGATTGGTACCTTGTACACATACCTACTGCAAAAAGTATGTCGGGTCTACTAGCGGTTAGGTATAGGAGGCTACCAATCATGCTCCTATATTGTTTAGAGTCTACCATTTTCCCTTCAATGTCACTATCCATTTTTTACATTGGTTCCTATGAGTGTAGATGCTACCTTAGCATTTTCTAAACCAAATTTCTTTAACATCTCCTTAGCATATTTGGTTTGAAAGACATGTGTACCTTCATTAGTTTGCTTAACTTGAAGGCCTAAGAAGAAGGTTAACTCTCCTACAAGACTCATCTCAAATTCATCATCCATACACTTGATGAATTCTTGTAGGAAGTCATTATTTGTTGACCCAAAAATGATATCGTCTACATAGACTTGGGCAACAAATATATCCTTGTCCTTAGATTTTAGGAACAATGTAGGGTCAATTGTTCCTCTCCTAAACCCCTTAGACACTAGAAATGAAGAAAACCTTTCATACCAAGCCCGGGGAGCTTGTTTCAATCCATATAAGGATTTTCTTAGTTTGAACACGTGTCTTGGAAAGTTAGGGTCCTCAAACCCAGGGGGTTGTTCTACATAAACCTCTTCCTTAATGATCCCATTAAGGAATGCCAACTATACATCCATTTGGTGGAGTGTGAAACCCATGTGAGCGGCATAGGCTAATAGAATTCTAATTGATTCTAACCTAGCTACGGGGGCATAAGTCTTATCATAATCTAGTCCCTCAACTTGGTTAAACCCCTAGCTACCAATCTGGCCTTGTTCCTAGTGATTTTACCTTGGTCATCTAATTTGTTCCTAAAAACCCATCTTGTGGTTACAATGGTACAATCAGTGGGTCTAGGAACTAACTCCCAAACTTCACTCCTCTCAAATTGATTTAGCTCTTCTTGCATGACTATGACCCAATTAACATCTCTCAATGCTTCATCAATGGACTTAGGTTCTAATTGGGAGATAAGAGCTATTTAACTAGTTTGATCCCTAAAGTAGGACCTAGTCCTTACTCTTTGAGTGACATCACCCACTATTTGATCAATAGGGTGATCATGGTGATGTCTCAGGGGCCTAGAGGTTGTGGGTTCATTTACTCCTTCTTCCTCATCCTCTAGGGTACTTCTCACTCCCCCTTGATCATTGCCCTCCAAATGTAGGTCTTGGATTCTTTGGGCAGGAGGTTGGACCTCTTCTATATCCTTATCAATTGAAGCCTTTCTAGGGTAGGTACTATTTGTTTCATCAAATTTGACATTTGAGGACTCCTCAATCATTTTTGTCCTCTTGTTGTAGACTCTATACCCTCTACTAGTCAATGAGTACCCTACTAGAATTCCTTCATCGGCTTTTGACTCAAATTTCCATAGGTCATCTTTGGTGTTTAAGATGTAAACTTTGCATCCAAAGACTCTAAAATAATGTACTTGTGGTACCCTTCCATTCCACAATTCAAAAAGTGTTTTCCCTAGAAACCTATGTACCAACACCCGGTTTTGAATATAGCAAGCGGTGTTAACCGCTTCGGCCCAAAAGTAGCTAGGAAGGGAATATGTATTAAGCATAGTCCTAGCAGCTTCTTGTAGGGCTCGGTTTCTTCTCTCAACTATCCCATTTTGTTGAGGAGTCCTCGGGCATGAAAATTCATGCTTGTACCTATTTTCAACACAAAATTATGTGAAACTTACGTTTTGGAACTCCCCACCATGGTCACTTCTAATTCGGTTTATTTTGATTTGTTTTTCGTTTTCTACCCTTTTGCTAAATCCTATAAAAATCTCTAGGGTATCATCCTTATGTTTCAAGAAGTAAACCCAAGTAAACCTAGAAAAGTCATCTACTATCACTAGACAATATTTACTCCTCACAAGTGAGGGAGTACTATGACAATCAAATAAATCTATGTGCAAAAGTTCTAAAGGCAAAGAGGTAGTGGTTAGAGTTTTACCTTTGTGTGATGCTTTCGATTGCTTACCCTCTTGATGTGTGCAAATCATGTATAGTTTTTGGCATAAAACATATATGCATTTCATCTCGTTTTATCTTATTAGAGGCATATTTGATAGTTTTTACTTGGTTTTACATATTTGGGCGAGGGTACTGCTTTGTGTTGGATTTTGATGACAGGATACACAAAACCAGCCGAACCACCCAGCGCGTGAAGACACGCCCATGCCACGGTTAAGCACGGCCGTGGCGTTTCGTGAAGACACGCCCGTGTCAGTTAAGCACGGGCGTGGCGATGCTATTGAAGAACGAGAAGCAGCGAACAACACGTCCAGGACGTGCTGATCGACACGGCTGTGGCGCTGAGGCTCTATAAAAGGGGAGAAGACCTAATATGAAAGGGGGGCGAAAATCAGTGTGGAAGGAGGATTTCAATCGAAACTTGGAGAGGAAGACACCATCAAGGAGGATTAGTAATGTCTATTTCCTATCTTATTGTTGAATTCTCCGGTGTTATGGAGTAGTCGTGTAAATCTTAGGAAGAGGGAGTAGCCCCTAACTATTTTCATGATTTGTTATTAACTCTGTTTTTTCGATTATGCATATCCTTGTTGGTTGTTTCAATTGTTGAATGATGCTTTGATTGGTTTCTACGAAAATGGTAATTGTTTAGATAGGCTTTGCAGGATTCAAGTGACAGGATCCAAAGCAGGTAAGAGTCATCTACATACGTATGCCATAAGACTAGAGATAAATTAAAGTAGATACATTGGCGTGATCTTCAAAAGAGGCCGTCAATAAATTAGGAATCAACTTACGAATCTGGTGGACGTTTAGATAGGTCTGCGGGAATCTAGTGACAGGATTTCAGAGCATGAAAAGATCATCTTTTTTGGAAACCTTGATAGAGAAAGTTGCGTTCAAATAAAAGAAGCCAACCTGGGTATAAGTAGTCGTCAACGGAGAACTGTCGTGATAATAGTTAGAGTGGTGAAACCGTAATCCTAAGATTGTCTTTTATCTCTCAATACTTTCGCCGATTTTCGACCGCTTGAATTGTTTGAATTAGAGTAAATTTATCATTAGATCATTCATCTGGATAATTAAAACTCGTGAATTTCTAGTACTTGTCCCAGTCCCTGTGGGATCGATATCTTATTACTTGACGATAAACCGTGCACTTGCGGAAACAAGCAATCACCTCTTGGCATGCATCACACAACTTGTTCTTCTCATACTTGATCATTGGTAGCCCCTTCACCAACTCTTCCTTGGCCACTCTTGCAATGCTCCTCATGTTGACGTGTCCAAGTCTCTGGTGCCACAACCACCCTTCTTCTTCTTTAGACATGAGACACTTAACAACATTGTTAGTAGCATAGGTAAGATCAAGATAATATAGATTCGCTTCTCTAAACCCTTCTAATATGATAGCACTTGATTCATTATGTCTAATGATACATTTTCTAGCATGAAATTCAACTTTAAACCCGGCATCACATAATTGGCTTACACTTAATAAATTGAACTTCATGTCTTTGATCAAAAGTACCTTATGTATAGAAATGGTGGGAGATACCTCAATTGTGCCCCTACCAATGATTCTCAACTTTCCACTATTCCCAAAGAAGACCGTCCCTTCTCTTAGGTAGCTAATAGTGGTGAACTTGCTCACATCCCCGGTCATGTGTCTTGAGCATCCACTATCTACTATTCACATTGTTGGGGCCTCCTTCACCGTACCGTGCACGTACAAAAAGTGCTCCTTTTATAGGTGAATAGGACAGATTCGCAATCTGTCCAGCCCGCACCAGTCGACTGCCCCTGGGGCAGTCGACTGGCCTAGCATTAATTGCTAGCCAACGACTAGTTTTGGGGTATACCAGTCGACTGCCCAAATGCCAGTCGACTGGTCCGAGGCTGCAAACTTTTTGTGGGTTTTGGCAGTCGACTGCCTCTGGGCCAGTCGACTGCCCTGCCTCCCAGCTCAGTTCCAGCCACTCCGGACCTTCTCCTTCACGTGTCCCTTCAGGTCTGCTCCCTTGACTCGTCCCTTGAAGTCCTCTTCCTCTAGCTATCGTCCCTCGGATGCGCACGCAAGTCTTCCCTTGGCTTGCCTCCATGCCACCCTTCACGTGTGCCCTTGAAGTCCACTTCCTGGCTTGCCCTTGGAGCTCTCCTCCCTCGGCTCTCGTCCCTCGGATATGTCCACCAAAGTGTGATTCTCCAAGTCCTGCAAACTCAATCACACACATCAAATACAACACAACACTCTAACTTTAAACATATTCACCCACACACATCAAAACCATGATCTTCCAATCATTTAAGGGTCGATTGCCTCAACACTGGAGACTCACAAACTCCTGTTGTTTGGCCACTCGCTACGCTGCTGGAAGGTATTGGCTCTCGAATGCCACTCGAAAAGTGGCCCAGGTGATGTGTTGCTCGCCAATGATTGTCCTTTGCATATTCCACTAGGTGGCAGCCTCGTCATGAAGGTGATAGGCAGCAAACTTTGTTGATGCAGTCTGGCCCTGATTGTTGTTTTGGTGTTGACAACGATTTCAATTTAGGAGGATGATTATGATGATTATGATTAAGTCCTGATCGAGGATTAGGCATGATATGGAAAGTCCTAACCTGGGAGGTTAGGTGTGATGGTTATGATGATTATGATTAAGTCCTGATCGAGGATTAGGCATGATATGGAAAGTCCTAACCTGGGAGGTTAGGTGTGATGATTGTGATGATTATGATTAAGTCCTAATCGAGGATTAGGCATGATGTTGGAAAATCCTAACCTGGGAGGTTAGGTGTGAAAAGTCCTAGCTTGGAGGGCTAGGTGTTGGAAAATCCTAACCTGGGAGGTTAGGTGTTGGAAAAGTCCTAATTCGGAAGGGTTGGGTGAAAAGTCCTAGCTTGGAGGGCTAGGTGAAAAGTCCTAACTTGGAGGGTTAGGTGCAAATTCCCATCCTGGAGAATTAGGTGAAAAAGTCCTGGCTTGGAGGGTCAGGTGCCTAGCTTGGAGGGCTAGGTTGGATGATGTTCTAACTCGGAAGAGTTGGGTGAAAAGTCCTAGCTTGGAGGGCTAGGTGAAAAGTCCTAGCTTGGAAGGCTAGGTGAAAAGTCCTAACTTGGAGGGTTAGGTGCAAATTCCCAACTTGGAGAGTTAGATGGAAAAATCCTTAGCTTGGAGGGCTAAGGTGGATGAATTCCTAGCTTGGAGGGCTAGGGTTGAGTCACTGGATCGGTCTGGTGATCGATCAGGGACATTGGCATGCTGCTCCTTAGTGGATCGGTCTGGTGACCGATCCAGCTATGTCTGATCGGACTGGTGACCGATCAGGGAGCGCACAGTGAGATTGGGAATCTACTGTGTGGCTCCTGATCGGACCGGTGACCGATCAGGGAGCAGGCTGCTTCCTTGCTGTCTTGCTCCTGATCGGTCTGGTGACCGATCAGGGAGCAAAACAGTGAGTGAGTTCCCTTGCTGATCAGAGCCTTGGATCGGTCCGGTGACCGATCAGGAATCTTGGGTTTGATTAAAAAGTAACTGTTCATCTGCTTTGATCGGTCTGGGTGACCGATCAGGATCCAATCTGATCGGTCTGGTGACCGATCAGGATCCACCCTGATCGGTCTGGTGACCGATCAGGCATGTATAGCTGCGAGAGCTGGGAATCCCAGCAAAGTAGTGGATCGATCTGGTGATCGATCCACACATCCTGGATCGGTCCGGTGACCGATCACTTTAATTCAAATTTCACTGTCAGACGCGGTCAGAGTGTCTGATCGTATCGGATTTGCTGATGTATGTTTTCTGATATGTGATATGCTGCGTGATCTTCTGCTCTAATGCTCTGATTGAGTTTCAGGTGACAGGGGAGGATTCGAACACTCTAGGAGAAGTCAAAGCGCGCTTTCCTCAGAGCAGGTTTGTCCCTTTTCCCATCTCAGGTTGCAACGGTGAGCTGCGGACTGGAGCTAAGACTGGAGCTCGACTGAGGAGCTCAGTGAGTCCAGAGATAGCTCAGTAGAGGCTGGCGTTGGCAGTTGAGTAGCTGGGAGCTACAGAGATGGTGTCACCTGTCGCTTGGCGGAGAAACAAAAAGAAAACGCGAGAGTTGAGTTCAGTATGATTTGCAGTTTCTGAAGTTGCTTTGCGTTCTCGCGTTCTGCTGAGAGAAGCTTGCTGTTCTTGAGTTCTTCAACCATTCTAAGCAAGCTATTGAGAAGCAATCATCATACTTGAGCGCTTGAAGGAGAAAACAAGAAGCTTGGAGTCCGACAGTGGGAAGACACGAAGCAGACAGGGGTCTGCGTGAGATCGCCACTGGGTGGAGCTCAGGGAAGCTTGCTGTGTTTTATCCTCTCTAAGTGTTTGAGTAAGACCTTCTTGTTGTTGTTTCATTGTGCTCATTATCTATCATTGTTTGAAACACGCTGTGGAGAGGTTTCTCCACCGAGAAGGAGGTTGCTTCATATCCGGTGTTAACCGGGGCTTGATCTGCCGACGATCAAGGGATCGCCCACCTCAAGGGCACGCCAAGGAGTAGGGGCAAGTTATCCCCGAACCTTGTAATCCCTTCGTGTTAGCGATCTTGCTAGCTGTGTGTGTTTTGGGTTCTTTTGGTTTTTCTGCATACTCTGTTTTCCATTCTTTCCGCTGTGCTACTGATATTTGAGTTGCAGAAATCGTGATAAGTTTTCAAGGGGCAAGCGATTGTCTATATTCACCCCCCCCCCTCTATAGCCATCTCGTTCCCAACAAGTGGTATCAGAGCAAGGTGCTCTGTTTACGGCTTAACAACCGAGAGTTCTCAACAAGATGGCTTTGAGAGAAGGCTTCTCCACCACTCGACCTCCATTCTTTGATGGCGCCGACTTCCAATATTGGAGATCAAAGATGGAATATTATTTGAAGATGGATATCCATACGTGGTTCGCGGTGAAGGAAGGATTCATCCCTCCTGAAGATGATGAAGGCAAGGAACTTGAATCATCTCGGTGGACTGCCGAACAAACAAGGAAAAGTGAAGCCGATGCTAAGGCGGTTGTCACTCTATAATGTGGCATGAACAAAGACCAACTCATCAAGGTTGGTCCCTTCACAAGTGCAAAAGACTTGTGGAACAAACTCATAAAGCTCCATGAAGGCACCCGGGACTCGAGGATTGCGAAGAGGGACTTGTTCCTCAATCAACTTCAAAACCTCTCCATGAAGGAGAATGAGTCGGTAAGTGAACTCCATAGCCGGTTCAAGGAAGTTCTTAATGGACTTCACTCAATTGATGAAAAGGTCGAGAATCGCGACCTTGTGAGGTATGTCTTGAAAGCATTTCCAAGGAATGTTTTGTGGTCATCCATGGTGGATGCCTACAAAGTATCCAAGGATTTATCTATTGTAAAGTTAGATGATTTATTTTGTGAGATGGAATTGCATGAGATGGCTAACAAAGGCCCCAAGGAAAAGGGGATTGCCTTAGTTGCTGGGGACAGGATCAACAAGAAGAAGAAGGAGAAGATAAAGGAGAAGAAAAAGGAGAAGGATATTTCATCATCTTCATCCTCCTCTGAATCCGGGTCAACCTCGGAGGAAGAAGGCAGTGGCTTCTCTTCATCCGAAATGGCGAACTTCGTGCGAAGGATGATGCGAAGAGATCGACGTTTCAAGAGGAGAGGTAATACTAGTGAATCCAAACTTGATAAGAATAATACATCCTGTTTTGAGTGTGGTAGGAGAGGACACTTCAAGAATGAGTGTCCGAAGCTTAAGACGAAGGAGGAAAAATCCAAAAGAAAAGAAGAGAATTCCAAGAAGAAGAAGAAGGCATTGAAGGCCTATTGGGATGAGTCATCCTCTAGCTCATCCGATGACGAGAAGGAGGAGAAGAGCACAAGGCAAGTGGCTCTCATGGCTCTTGGAGAGGAGGGCAGTGAAGAAATTTCAAGCTCCTCAAACGCGGCTTCATCATCTTCGGATGATGAAGAGGTAACTTCTCCCGAGCTTGAAAAATGTTATAGAGCAATTGCATGTTTAACTAGTATGCTTAAGAAATCCAAAAATAAAGTTAAAGCATTGCAATTAGAGATTGATCAATTGAAAGCTTCTAGGGATGATAACATTGATGACTTGCATGTTGAATTACTAGAAGATGAAATTAAAGCTTTGAAACTTGAGATTGTAAGCCTGAAATCCTCTAAGGTTGAGGAAATCAGTGTTTTGCATGATAATGGGTTAGTAGAGGAAAACCAATCCTTGAAGACTGAAGTTGAGAAGCTCAAGAATATTCTTGGAAAATTCTCAAATAGCTCTAAGACCTTAGATATGATTTTGAATGCCCAAAGAGCGGTCTACAATAGGGTCGGTATTGGTTACCGCCCTAAGGAACCCTCTTTTGTATCTCTCATGTCTAGGACTGACATGAGACAATCTAGGACACCCAAAATCCAAAAGAAAGTTGTCAAGGCATGGGTGCCTAAGTCATGTTTAGTTGATGCTTTAGGTCCCAAGGTTTGGGCACCTAAGACTTTTATTTTTCGAATTGTGTAGGTTGTGATTGAGGGGGAGCATCTATCAACTTGGTTCGTTGATAGTGGATGCTCCAAACACATGACCGGGGATAGATCATTGTTTACCATATTTCACAAGAAGAGTAGAGGTAATGTATCATTTGGTAACAATGGTAGCCTTAAGGTCATAGGAATAGGAGACATTCAAATATCCGGATGTCTTAGAATCTCAAATGTCCTTCTAGTCAAGGGGATGAAATTTAATCTCCTAAGTGTCAGTCAATTGTGTGACACGGGTTACACAATTGACTTCCAACCAAGTCAATGTCTAGTTAGACAAAATGACACTTTGGACACGGTACTAGTAGGAGCAAGAGTAGACAATATTTATCAAGTTTCTTTTAAAAGTGCTACTAATGCTTTTGCTAAGTGTTTCATGTCAAAACAAGAAGAGTCCACTCTTTGGCACCGGAGGCTAGCACATGTGAACATGAAGAACATCCGGAAGTTGGCCAACAAGGGACTAGTTCGAGGCTTACCGAGCATCAAGTATGGAAAAGATAAATTATGTGATGCGTGTCAAATGGGTAAGCAAACAAAATCTGCACATAAAGGTAAAAGCACTGTAAGTACTTCCAATGCTTTAGATTTACTTCACATGAATCTATTTGATTGTAGCACTATCATATCATTGAATGGAAGTAGATATTGCTTTGTTATCATTGATGACTTCACTAGATATACTTGGACTTTCTTTTTAAAACATAAGGATCAAACCTTAGATATTTTCATTTCTTTTTGTAGAAGGGTTGAAAATGAGAAATCATCAACAATTAAGACAATAAGAAGTGATCATGGAGGTGAATTTCAAAACCAAAGGTTTCTAGAATTTTGTCAAGATAAGGGTTATAGACATGAGTTCTCTACTCCTAGGACACCACAACAAAATGGTGTTGTAGAGAGGAAGAATCGTGCACTTCAAGAGGCTGCACGAAGCATGCTTAATGAGTACTCACTCCCGAGTTACTTATGGGCTGAAGCTGTTAATACAGCTTGCTATGTGCAAAACCGAGTTCTCATCCATAGGTTTTTAGAAAAGACTCCCCATGAACTTTGGTTTGGGAAACCACCTACGGTTAAACATCTTAGGGTGTTTGGTTGTAAGGTGTTCATCCTAAACACCAAGGATCACCTTGGAAAGTTCACGGCAAAAGCTGATGAAGGGATACTAGTCGGGTACTCCCTCGTTAGTAAAGCCTACCGAGTCTACAACAAGAGAACTAGACTAGTTGAAGAGTCTTCTGATGTGGTTTTTGAGGAAGTTCCAAAACCAATTGACCAGTCAGAAAATGTAGAAGGAGTTCAACTCGAACTTAGGAGACTAAGTTTGAATGATTCTCCAAGTACTGTTGATGGTGATGAGTCTGATGACGGTGACCCAAGACAATCCATTGATCAGCCGAATCCTGAGGCTGAACGTGTGTCTAGTGAACTCGTTCAAGAAGCACCACCAACACCAAGACAAACGAGATTAGCCTCTAGTCATCCCCAAGACCAAATTGTTGGAGACATCCATCAAGGGGTTAGGACTAGATCATTCTTCAGGAATGAGGCTAATGAAGTTGCTCTAATCTCCGAAACTGAACCTAGGAAAATTGATGAAGCATTAAATGATCCCGATTGGATTATTGCAATGCAAGATGAACTAGGTCAGTTTGAAAGGAGTCAAGTTTGGGACTTAGTCCCTAGGCCCAAGAAGACCACTATTATTGGAACTAAATGGGTCTTCAAGAACAAATTAAACCACAAGGGAGAAATCATTAGAAACAAGGCACGCTTGGTAGCCAAGGGCTACAGTCAAGTTGAAGGTCTTGATTATGATGAGACTTATGCTCCCGTGGCATGATTAGAGTCCATCCGATTGATGCTTGCATTTGCAGCACATCGAGGCTTCAAACTATTTCAAATGGACGTCAAATCGGCATTCCTAAATGGTTTAATTAGGGAAGAAGTCTATGTCGAACAACCTCCAGGGTTTGAGAGTACCGAATATCCAAACCACGTGTACAAGCTCAAGAAGGCACTCTATGGTCTTAAACAAGCACCCCGGGCATGGTATGAGCGGTTGTCGACATTCTTGATTGGAAAGGGTTTCGTTAGAGGTCAAATAGACCCTACACTATATCTACGAAGAGATGGTGACAATATATTTGTAGCCCAAGTATATGTCGATGACATAATTTGTGGCTCGAACAACAAGGGCTATTTACGTGAATTTATCGGACACATGGAGAGTGAGTTTGAAATGAGTCTAGTGGGAGAGTTGACTTTCTTCCTCGGACTTGAAATCAAGCAAACTCGCGATGGTATCCATGTGCACCAATCAAAGTACACACATGAAATGCTTCGAAAATTCAATATGAGTGATTCAAAAGAGATAACCACTCCCATGGCTACAAACACAAGATTGGACAATGATGAGAGTGGTAAACCCGTTGATCTAACTCAGTATCGAAGCATGATAGGTAGTTTGCTATACCTTACAGCTAGTCGACCAGATATACTATTTGCTGTAGGTATGTGCGCTAGATATCAAGTCTGTGCCAAGGAATCTCACCTAATTGCTGTTAAGCGAATTTTGAGGTATCTCAAGGGCACAATTGGTGTAGGTCTTTGGTATCCCCGTACTGAATCTTTTGATTTGATGGGCTATACGGATTCCGACTACGCTGGATGTAAGTTGGATCGGAAAAGCACTAGTGGGGGCTGCCAATTCCTAGGTTCGTCTTTAGTAAGTTGGTCGAGTCGGAAGCAACATTGTGTTGCTCTTTCCACTACCAAGGCAGAATATATCGCCATGGGAGAGTGTATATCACAATTGTTGTGGATGATCCACACCTTAGAGGACTATGGATTGGGTTACAAGGGTGTGTAAGTGTTATGTGATAACATTAGCACAATTAACTTAACCAAGAATCCGGTCCATCATTCGAGGACAAAACATATTGAGGTAAGACACCACTTCATTAGAGATCATGTAGCTAGGGGGAACATCATACTCTCACATGTAGAGTCAAAGTCAAACCTAGCTGACATTTTCACTAAGCCACTTCCCGAGAGTGAATTTAGTTTCCTTAGACGGGAATTGAGAATGTGTCGGGCTTCATGATGTTCAAATTGTGGTCAAAACCCTTCATGATTATTTCAAATTGTTAGGGAATAATTGGGTAACTTTGGGAACATCTCACACAAACTATAAGGGTTACCAAAATGTTTTTGTTTGCTAGATATGGGGTGCGATGTTAGGTTCAACTCAATTTCTCAAAATGTCATTGCATCAATTGAGAAATTGAGTTGACGAGATAATAATCACGGTGGTGACCAAGTATGGGGGAAAACCATTGCATAACATATGTGTATATGGCTCCATAATCATACTTGGACATTCCAATCAAGGCAACTTGATTGGACACTTGAAGTTGGAGTAAAAACTTGTTTGAAGTTGCTTGATTGATTGATGGTTGAGTTTGATTCCATTTAGATGGGTCAAAGTGCTTGATGAACCTATAAGAACTTTAGATTCTTGTTCAAGAATCTATTTTAGTCATAAGTACCTGTCCAAACTAGACAAAATCCATCAAATATCATTTGGAAATTTCAGAAATTCTGAAACTGAACATTCAGGTCGT
>JAGFNQ010005667.1:366465-377087 GCA_024364735.1 Boesenbergia rotunda
CAAAATTTAGAGCTAAGCTGGTACGCAAGGAAAAAGGAAACAAAGAACTGATACGCATCAACTAACTTGCCACGCAAGCATTGAATCATGAAATGAAATGTAATTGAGAACAAATGTTCACTGAACAAACTCCCTAGCTAATTAACTTGCAGAATTTAAACCTAATTAAGGCCGAACTGATTTAGACAAACTAAGTTTACTGAAACAAAAGTCAGAAACTGAAAATGAATTGCAGACTTCGAAATTACAGCTAATAAATTGAAAATTCACTAAGTAAACTAAGCCTCGATCCCTTCCTTAGCTCAAATTCTTCTTGCCGTCACACAAGAGTGAGCCTCGAACCCGTAAGCTCCACAAATCGCTGAAAATCTGTCTCTGCGAATCAAATCAAGCTCAACCTCTGCTCAAATATGAAAACCCATTCGATCTCCACAATCCAGCTGTGTCCGATTGCGTTGATGGCTTGGGGATGATCCGAGCACTCTAGGGAACCCCTCCAGATAGCTCAGATGGATGGAAATGGTGCACAACCGAGACTGAAGAAAGCAAACGGCAGAGCTGACGAAACCTCACTCAGCTCTGTTTCTTGGGCAAATTGGAGCTGGAATCTTCACGGAGACTTCATTCCGATGATCTAGAACCTGATCCAATGAAGAAATCGAGTGGTCGCGCCCTTAGATGGAGAAAACTTGAAGAAGAACACGAAGAACAATCGAAGATGAAGAAGACAGCTGGCGAAGACGCGACAAACTGCTTCCTGGGGATTTTTGGCTTAAATATTTTGAAACCAATGGCTGAGATTATTTTGGATGAATCCAACGGTCGGATCTTCTCTGATCGAACCCAAACTCTACAGATCTCAATCATGGGTCAGGATCTGCCTCTCAGTGGCTCGGATCTACCTGATTTGCAACGGATGGCTCAGATCTACCTGCTCTTTGAATGGACGATCTAGATCCCTCTGATCTTGATCCAACGGCTAAATGATCTCTGATTTGGATGAAACCTTCAGATCTTGATCCAAGTGCTTGATTAACCTTAACCCCAGCTTGGATTCATCTGATTTGCCCTGGATGATCCAGATTTGCTTATCTTCTGAATGGACGGCTCACAGTTCTCCAGAACTTGATCGCCTTGATCTGAGCCTGATCCTAACCAATCTTGACCTCGGTCCATGATCCTTTCAAAGCCTACAAACATAGATTCACAATTAAGTTCGAAAATCTTTCAAATGTATAAAGATTTGCAATAAAGCCCAAAATAAAACTAATCTATAGAACCGAGGGTAAATTCAAGGTTAAGCATGTAAAATATGGGTCAAACATGGATTTTAGAGTCTGAAATAGTCAACAAAATAGTACTTATCAATCTTCTATCGCATGACCCTCCCCTCTTGGACGTCGGGCGATGATCTACCAAGAATCGGAGTCACCAAGGTGTCTCAATATCATCGTCTTCTTCCCTCTTCGACACACCAACAAAACCCTAAACCCTAAGGTTTTCCGCCGGCCACCACATCCACCTACTCCTTGCGCCGCCGTCCACCACCAAGCCCAAGGTGCGCCAGCCACAAGGGACTGAAGTGGAGAGGAATAGGAAGATGAAGAAGAAGGAAGAAGAAAAACTTCTTCTTCTTCCCAAAACCCGCTAGAACCCTAATTCCTTTCTTCTTCTTCGTCAGCGCCAAGTGCTTCCAAAACACAACCAAGTCTTCGGCCACCACCTTCTGCTCTGTTGCACGCAACCAAAAGGAAGAAGAGAGGGAAGAAGATGAAGAAGAACCGAAGAAGAAGGGAGCGAAACCACAACTTCTTTGGCTTTCCTTCTTCTTGTCGTCGGCGCCGGAAAACCGCCGAGTTGTGGTTGTCGCCGGTGAGTTCTCCCCTTCTTCTCTTGTGTGCTGAACTCCTCAGCTTGCTCCCTTCCTTGTTGAAGCCCTACGCCCAAAGGAGAAGAGGAGACAAGCTTCCCTTCTTTAACCCTTTGCACTGACACAAACCCAACCTAGGAGAGAGAAAGAGGAAGAGAAAATAGGAAGAGGGTCTAGGGTTTTCTTGGATGATTAATTAGCCTTGGTTTCATGACTCCTATGGGGTATTTATAGGGCTATAATAGGGACCATGAGGAGGAGTTGGGTCTTGGTCTGCTAATGGATCCAAACCCGATCCATTAAAGAAGAACCATTCCACTAAAAGCCCTTCATTGAACTACCTCACCAACCCCCATATTTACATATGAGTTCCACCTATTATGAATACAATTTCTCCCCGTGTTTAAGATATCGCATGCCCGTTGATTAATTTAAATTACTGACAATTTTAATTAATCAACATCTAACTCCTTGATTAATACCACTCATCCTTATCATCATGTTGGACCAAGTTCACATGCAAGATTTAACATGATGAACCTTATGAGCTCATTAAGGAGGCAACATCATCCCGACTCACCAGGACACGGATTCCGTCTATAATCAATGGTACACCATGTAAATAATATTATTTCTCAACTTACCGGGTCTATCGATTTAGCAGAATAAATCTGACTCATTGGTAAATCAAAGAAATAACTACTAAGTACATGTGTCCGTTATTATATCGGGATTCAGAGCATGTACTTCTATAATAAACTGAGGTTCGATCCAATTATAAAGTCAGTATAAATTGGATGACCTCTATGTTGGTCCTGCTCAATGCACACAAAGTGCACTAGTGTAATTCTATGGTTAAGATAAACCAACACCAAATTACACTACAACCATCTAGATGGTTTGTCCAACTCCATCTCAGTTGTAAGCCTCTACTTATACTCTGCAAGGGACTGATAACATGATCTTCTGTGTGTCACCACACACCATGTTATCTACAATGCAAAGTATCAGACATTATGCATATACTAATATAAATATGCAACAGTGATCTTGTGATTCTCTTTCAAAACGTAGATGTCTATACAAAAAGCAAGACTTTTAGTATAATCTCGAGAGTATGTTTACCCGAGGTGGTCTCGGGAATCCACCGTCCCGAGGGGGTCTCGGGAGACAAGGAAAGAGATTCGTCCAGGTTCAGTAGATTTTGCCACATAGATTTTTCAGTCCACGTGTCAGCCACGGGGTGTTTAACCCCATCACAAGTCACTCCCTTCAAGTCTAATCGAAGGAAGTGTGGCTGACTGATTAGACTAGTGGTGCAGCAAAGAAGCTATGTTATGGTGGGTCCCTGCACCCATTACTACTTTATTGGTGGCACGTTGGGTCCGAGGAATCGAAACATTCGTTCCGCGGTTTGAGGCAGTTTCTTTTTGAATTAGCCTTACTAAATGGCTTTTGCGATTTTCGAGGTACATCAATGATAGTCGTCTATTACCCATAAAAGCGCATGGAGCCTTTTAATAGCGACAAAACCCCTTCGCGAATTCGGCTTCGCCACGTGCCCCAACTGCTCTCCTCGCGATCTCTTGCTGACATGCACAGCTGTAGCAGGCTCACATCAAACGGCTGCTTAGTGGTGCCGTCTCGATGTAACTGTCTCCCGCCGTCCACGTGTCTTGCCCCCTCTTGCACCCACACAGACGGCTTCCTCCCTACAAAAAGGGGAGGTGAACACATTCGACCACCTTCCGACCTCATCACTTAGCAGACATCGTCTTCGTCTTCTTCCCTAAGGACTCCTCCTCACGCGTAAGTCTTCTGCTTCCTTCTCGTCTTCTTCCTGAGGAGCCATGGGTAAGGAGAGCAAGAAAGACCAAGGTAGGAGAGAGGTTCCAGAGGAGGGTTACCAAGCGGAGTGGTACGAGTCCTCCTCTTCTAGAGTGAGGTCGGAAGCTCTACAAGTGACCATTGAGGCTTATGACATTCTGGGCGAGATGACGGTGGTGATCCCTAGGGTGGACCAGTCGCCAGTAGAACCTCCTCTAGGTTTCTTTACCTTCTTCCTAAGGCAAGTAGAGTCAGGGCTCCGTTTCCCAATCCCCCCTTTCTTCATGAATGTAGTCTCCTATTTTGATATCCTTCTCCACCAGATGGCTCCCAAAGCCTTTGCTCAGATGGGCAGACGTACATTATCTTTAAACTCTTCGACATCCCCCTGCCCCTCGCCTTTTCCATTCCTTCTTCGTTCCGATTGGCTCGTGAGGGGCGTTTTTCTTTACAGCGCGCCCCAGCCATAGGTTCTTAGGGGGATTTCCTTCTTCTCATAAAGGGTGGAAGGCGAACTTTTTCTTCATCCGACTTCCCCACCGCCCTTTTAGTTCTCATCGCAAGGGATGGGAACAGGTCAGGCTAGGCCAAACTTTTATCTTAACATGCCAAACCTGTATAGTAACAAAATGGCCTGAGCCTGACCTGTGGCCTGTTATAGGCTTTGTTCTTGGCCTAAGCCTAGCCTGTTCAATAGCCTGGCCTGGCCTGCGGCCTGTTTACAAAGCCTGTAAATTAACACACTTTATATGGGTCAATAGGCCAAAACATTAAACAAGCTGAAAACCAACCTTAACAGGCCTTGCATTATACAGGTCTCAAAATAGACCTTGCATTATATAGGCCTCAAACAGGCCAGGCCTACAAATATATACATATGTATCTAATCTTAATAGGCCCAGGCCATCCTATCAGGCTTGGTAGTCTTTATATTGAGCTTGGGCCTGGCCTGATAAGAAAAACAGACTTTGAAACAGGCCTGAATATTATCCTATTTCTAAACAGGTCAGGCCAGGCCTGGCTAAACACAGGGCCCTGACAGGCCGCTTGACCTATTTCCATCCCTACCCATTGTTGGACGGAGAATCTGCCTGCTCCCCCTATACTAGAGAATTTTCTACAAGATCCCGCCTACCAGCGAGCTACATGAAGGATCGATGTGGGCGTGCAGAGGGAGGGGTGAATGTACTTTCTTTTGATCGTTTGATCTCTACACAGATGTTAGCACAGCGGAAATAATAATGCAAAGACAATAACAATACTAACAAAAATTCTTTTACTTGGTATCCACCCAAATGGGTGACTAATCCAAGGATCCACGCCGCGAGCACCACTTTTCACTATCGAAAAGTCTCCTTGAGGTGGAGAAACCTTTACAGCAAAAGCTTCCTCTTTACAGATGTAGAAAAATGATGGAGGAAGCAAAAAGTCACTCTACAATTTGGCAGCACTTCGTTACTATACGGAACTGTACCTACACGTGTAACGAGGAGCTCCTTTTATAGGTGAAAAGGACAGATTCGCATCCTGTCCAGACCCGCACCAGTCAATTGCCCCTAGGGCAGTCGACTGGCCCGACATTAAATGCCGGCCAACGGCTAACAAACAGCTAGCCAACGGCTAGTTTTGGGGTATACCAGTCGACTGCCCCAAGGCCAGTCGACTGGTCCGAAGCTGCGAACTCTCTGTGGGTTTTGGCAGTCGACTGCCTTCGGGCCAGTCGACAGCCCTGCCTCCCAGCTCAGCTCCAGCCACTCCAAACCTTCTCCTTTGCGTGTACCTTCAGGTCTGCTCCCTTGGCTCGCCCCTTGAAGTCCTCTTCCTCTGGCTATCGTCCCTCGGATGCGCACGCAAGCCTTCCCTTGGCTTGCCTCCATGCCACCCTTCACATATGCCCTTTGAAGTCCACTTCCTGGCTTGCCCTTGGAGCTCTCCTCCCTCGGCTCTCATCCCTCGGATAGGTCCACCAAGTGTGATTCTTCAAGTCCTGCAAACTCAATCACACAAATCAAATACAACATAACACTCTAACTTTAAACCTATTCGCCCACTCATCAAACCATGATCTTCCAATCATTCAAGGGCCGATTGCCTCAACAATCTCCCCCTTTTTGATGTGTGGCAATATGTTTAAGTTAGAGATAAATAACAGCAATAGCAATAGCAAAAGATAGCAATTGAAATATTATGAGACATGATAACCCTAAGAGGTAACCTCCCCCTTAACCTATGTCCTCTCCACAGTTTCAATTCTAATCATATTCCAAGTTAAGTTTCCACTTAACAACATCAATAAGAATGTAAGACATATCCGAACCTAAGAGGTACCTCCCCCTTAATCCATGTCTTCTCTCCAAATTTTAACCTTTCAAGGTCTAAGTTAGACAAAATACCTAAAATCATCCATTTTAAGTCAAAATTCTAACTTAAACTGCCCATTCTCCCCCTTTGACACCATCAAAATGATTGCCTCAAGCAACCAAACCCTAGGGTATCAAATGCGAGAATTATTGATTTCTGAATTTTCTCACAGCAGCTGAAAATAGCTGTGCCAGTCGACTGCCCATAGGGCAGTCGACTGATACGCTATCAGTCTGAAATTTCAGCTTTTCTGTCGAATTTCAGAAACTCCCAGAAAATTCCAAAAAATTTCAAAAATTATAAAATTTTGCATACATGTTTGAAATGTTATACTCTATCAGGGAAAAATATTAAACCATATAGAATTTTAAACATGCACATCTTTTGATAAAATCCCAAAAGTTTTGAAAAACACTACATTTTGTATCACCCTTTGAAACCAATTTTGCAAATATGTGACTTTTAAAAGCATGACACAGTATGTAAAACATAAAATAGTTTTCAAAGTTTTAAAATGTCCAACTATGATCTTTGGCAAAGTGTCCATTGATTAAACACTTGCCTCCCCCATAGTTGGTCTAGTTTTGATATTTTGATACTTTTAATGGTTCAACAATGTGCCACAAGTACAAGTGAGCCAAATGTATCACCCTAATGGATCAAACACCCTTTTTCAAAGCTAATGTGTCCAAGTTCATTCTATACTTCCACAAAACACATTCCAAGGCCTCTTCTTAAGGATGTAAACTCCGATTCGGGAAGAGGCTTGGTAAAGATGTCGGCTAGGTTCGACTTTGATTCAACATAGTGTAATTCTATGTCTCCCCTTGCCACATGGTCTCTAATGAAGTGATGTTTCACTTCAATGTGTTTTGTTCTAGAATGGTGAACCGGATTTTTAGTTAGGTTGATCGTGCTTACATTATCACACAAGACTTTGACATTGGTGTAATGTAGCTCATAGTCCCTAAGGTGTGCATGATCCAAAGGAGTTGGGAAACACATCCACCCATTGCCACGTATTCTGCTTCCGTTGTTGATAGGGCAACACATGGTTGTTTCCTATTACTCCAACTAACTAAAGAAGACCCAAGGAATTGACACCCTCCACTTGTACTCTTTCTATCTAACTTGCAACCCGCATAGTCCGAGTCGGTATATCCAATTAGGTCAACATTTGGGGTTCTAGGATACCAAAGTCCGACATTTAGGGTTCCTTTCACATACCTTAGGATCCTTTTGACTACAATCAAATGGGACTCTTTGACACAAGATTGGTACCTTGCACACATACCTACCGCAAAAAGTATGTCGGGTGATAAGTACCATTTTTGTGATTATTTTAGATGTTAAAATCCATGTTTGACCTATGTTTTTATTGCATAATTATGATTTTACCCTAGGTTTTGGAACTTTATCTTATTTTGGACTTAATTGCAAAATTACATAATTTTTGGATTATTTGGCCACTAATTTTCTGATATATTTTTGTAGGCATGAAAGGATCCTGGACCTAGGGCATATTGGGTCAAACTTGAGTCGGAAGTGACCCGGATCCAATTATCAAGCCTACGATTAATCCGGGCCGTCCGATTCAAGAGCGGCTAGATCTGAGCCATCCGGGACGATCTGAAGCAATCCGAGCTAGGGTTAGGGTTGATCAAGCTCTATGATCAAGATCTGAAGGTTTCATCCCAATCAGAGCTAAATCAACCGTTGGATCAAGCTTGGAGGGCTCTAGAGCGTCCATTCACAGATTGAGTTGATCTGGACCATCCGTTGCATATCTGGAGGATCCGAGCTACCACAAGGTAGATCCTGACCCCAGATCAACATCCTCAAAGTTTGGGTCAGATCAGATGAAGATCAACCATTGGATTTCTCAAATTAATCACAACCGTCCATTGATAGCTATTTAATCAGATTTTCCCAGCAGCTTCTCCTCGTCGCGTCTCCGCCGCTACAGTTCCCTTCATCGAGTTCTTCGTTTTTCTTAGTGTTTTTCTCCATTTTCGGGGCGCGACCCCTCGATTCTTCATCAAGATCATCTTCTGGAGCTTTGGAGGTCAGTTTGATTGGAGAATTAAGCTCGAATTCGCGCCGGACAGAGTTATTTGAGGGTTTCGGTGGCTCTGTGGTCCGAACACTGAGATCTTCGCCACAGTCCATTTCCGATGATCTGAGGCACTTGTAGGGGTTCTCAAGTGACCTCAGGTTGTTCCCAAATCACCATCGCAGCTCCACAAACGAAGATCGAAGCGTTTGGATTGGAAATTCCCAGCTTGCGCAGTTTGAGCAGAGTTCACTAATCCAATCTGATTTCCACTGATTTGCTGTGCCTAGGGGTTCGAAGCCAGCTCTTGCTTGACGACCAAGAAGAATTTGAGCTGAGGAAGATTGAGGAGTAGTTAATTAGCTTATTTCATTGTGTTTGTAGTTTGAATTTCATTCTGCCGAATCTGTTTTGTTCTGAATTTTCATATCAGCTACTTAGTTTCCATTTCCGAATTTGTTTTCTGCTTAATTAGCTTTAGCTCAGCAAGTAAATGTAGCTAGGGATCTTATTCAGTGATCAATTGAAGTTAATCTAGTTTAATTGCTGTTTATTGCTTGCGTGCCATTTCTTCTCCCTGTTTTTCAGCTTGCGTATCAGCTGTTCTTGTGTGCCAGTTTTAGTTTAATTTCTGTACGTGTTAGCTGTAGTTCCTCTCCTATAGTTGAGTTAAGCAAGCTTTAGCTTTTCTACATATTGTTTGACACTAGATCCTGCAGTAAATCTCATTTGCAAGTCAGTTTCTGAACATGTTTCATTTCCGAATTTCCAGCTTGGTTCCTGCATTCTCCCCATTTACTTCTATGTTTTCGATTCCAGCACAATAAAATGTTATTGTTTGGTCAACCATTGCATTAGATCTCCACTTGATCAATTTGTTTATGCAATTGGTTGTAGCGAATCAATTCTTGGATAAACTACAATTCTGCAGGTTTTGTTTTTATGCAAATCAATTCTGCATCTCTTTGTTTCTTCACATCAATTCGTTTTGTGTCAGTTACAGCTTAGCAATTCTGAATTGTAGATCAGTGCATCAATTTTGGCCCATTTGTTTGTTGGATTTGCATTCAAATTGTTGCTGAAATTCTGCAGTTCTTCATTTCAGCCCTGCATTCATTCAATTCTGCACACCATTTGAGCTGAATTCAATTATGTCCTGTTTAGCAGATTCAAGTTTCTGCTCAATGAATTGTGGAGCTTGAATCTAGTTTAATTTGAAGATGGTTTGTTTCTGAATTGTAGCCCCATCTCAGCTTCATGATATGAATTTGTACATACGAAATCTGCAAGTTTCATTCCCTGCGTAACCTCCCATTTCTGAAATTGAAGTTTCATTACTGCACTTATCAGCTTGCTATTTCTGCTAAACCATGTTTTCCCTGCCATGCAGCTGATAAATTCCGACTTTGTGCCAATTAACTGGCTGTAGGTTAAGGCAACTCAATTCAGCTGGTTTGTTTGAGATTTCATATGGTTTAAAGCTTCATTTTAGAATGTTTGCAATCGAAATCTGAATTTCAGTTCATTTCTGAATTTCACTGCATTCATCTCTAATTTCCAACCTCAATGCATAATGAGCTCTTCACTATTAGCTTTGCCTTTCAAGTTGTAGTGAGTCAAGTCAATTCGGAGTGGCAAATCACAGTTTTAGCACTTAAGAACAGTCCTTTTTGGCACATAAATCTTTGCTCAGGGTACAAAGTTGTTTCACCTTTTTGTTCTCTTTGTATCAAGATAGGCATTCGGCATTTATAGGTTGAGCTTGAACAGACCTTGTAGCTTGAATTTAAATTCAGATTTGCATCTTTGAACTTCGGTTGAGTTACCTTGGTTGAATTTGTTTTTCCATTGGTTTAGTTGTTGACTACGATCATTTTATTTAGCTCATTAGTTTGGTTCCTCTAATTTTCTTTGCACTTTCATTCTTGATAGCAACCCATAACCCAGATTTTGATTTGAAACCCCGAAAACACAAACGACATAAATACAAGCGCGAATCACACAACGTCAACTAGTCCCCGAGAAAAATACGACCTGTGGCCCCTATATTACATTTCATTCTTTTGATTGTAAAAGGGTTTCCAGCATTTCATTGATATTTAAATTTGATGAGCCCATACATTTCGTGACAACTTAATTAGTATATTTGGGCGTCAAATTTTTGGCGCCGTTGCCGGGGAAGCAACTAGTTGATTTGTTTGATTTTTGCTTGTATACTTTTTGACATATTTGGGTTCTATTTTATTGCTTATTCTTTCATATACGGTTGCTGCCATTTTTCTTGTTTGTTTTGTGACAGGGCTGCAAGATCAAAATGTGGTCATCAGAGTTTCAGCCTTTCAACCAATTTCAACAACCTTGCAACCAAAATTTTCAGCAAACCAATCAGTTCTTTCAGCCGTCATTACAGCAAGATTTCCAACAGCCCTACTCAAATTTCCAACAAATTCAGAATGGGCAGCCCCAATTTTCAGTTTTTGAGCAACCAAATCAGTTTTTCAGCCAATTGCA
>JAGFNQ010005667.1:393558-439104 GCA_024364735.1 Boesenbergia rotunda
GAAGCATCATTGGCAAGATGCTCCCAATCTATATCTTCTGAGGAAGAGAAGTAAAAGTCATCCGAGAAAGTATAAGGTCTTTTTAAGGAAAACGGTTCCTCGGATGAGTCGGTGGACATATTGAAAGATGGCTAGAAACCGGAAGGGGATCTCGATCTTGTTGATGTTTGGGTTGAAAGTGACCCTGGCAGTCACCGCCTATATATAGGAGAAGGCGAGCAATCTCGTCCGTTCATAGAATACCTCGGTAAATCGCAGGATCGAACGGTCATCCTCCGTTGCATCGTGGGGGGAATATCGAGAGGCAATAAAGCAAAAGTAGGCAGGCAACGTAAAGCTACTAGTCGCCCGAGGTGCCCACGACTTGTGATAGACGTTTTGCTGCCCGATGCGTCATTCAACCATTGATACGTGCAATCACTAGTTAATGCAGTCGTCAGAAATTGGGATACAAATCACCCCGATGGGACAACCAAAGAGAAATAGGTGGGTTAGTCACGTGACTGGGCTAGAAAGGGTCGGCCTGGCGCGTGCCTTCATTAGATCAAAAGTCCCTTGGTTCAGGTCTCGGTCGGACGCGTGGCGACCCATGCTCCCAGGGCTCCTTGATAAGCACCATTTTATTGATTATTTTAATTGCTAAAATCCATGTTTGACCCATGTTTTTATTGCTTAATTATGATTTTACCCTAGGTTTTGGAACTTTATCTTATTTTGGACTTAATTGTAAAATTACATAATTTTTGGATTATTTGGCCACTAATTTTCTGATATATTTTTGTAGGCATGAAAGGATCCTGGACCTAGGGCATACTGGGTCAAACTTGAGTCGGATGTGAACCGGATCGAATTATCAAACCTACGATTAATCCGGGCCGTCCGATTCAAGAGCGGCTAGATCTGAGCCATCCGGGACGATCTGAAGCAATCCGAGCTAGGGTTAGGGTTGATCAAGCTCTATGATCAAGATCTGAAGGTTTCATCCCAATCAGAGCTAAATCAACCGTTGGATCAAGCAAGGAGGGCTCTAGAGCGTCCATTCACAGATAGAGTTGATCTGGATCATCCGTTGCATATCTGGAGGATCCGAGCTACCACGAGGCAGATCCTGACCCCAAATCATCATCATAAAAGTTTGGCTCCAATCAGAGCAAGATCAGCCGTTGGATCTCCTCCGATCAATCTGGGCCGTCCGTTGATAACTATTTAATCAAAAAATGCAGCAGCTTCTCCTTTGTCACGTCTTCGCCGTCTTCTTCGTTTTTCGTTTGTTCTTCATGTTCTTAGCAGATTCTTCATCCAAGAAGGCGTGACCACCTCGATTTCAACCGCAACTCATCGTCTGGAGCTTTGGAAGGCCATCTCGATCCGAAATTCAACTCAAACTTCATCCGGACAGAGCTTGTTGAGGGTTTCGCATTCTCTGTGGTCCGGGAGCTTGAATCTCTGCTACACGCAAATTCAGATCACCTGAGCCACTTGTAGGGGTTCTCAAGTGAGCTCAGGTCGTCTCCAAATCTTCATCACAGCTCGGCAAGTTGAGATTAAAGGGCTCGGATTGGAATTTTCCCATTTGGAGCAGTTTGAGCCGAATTCAGGGATTGAAGTTGATTTTCCACTGATTCGCTGTGCCTAGGGGTTCGAAGCCGGCTCTTGATTGACAACCAAGAAGATTGTGAGCTCGGGAAGAGATTGGGGTTTAGATTTCTTAGTTAATTTCGTTTGTTTAGCTGTAATTTCCATTACTGCTGTAGTTTAGTTTCTGTTGTGGTTTCAGATTGGTTAATTTCGTTTATTGCATTAGTTCAGCTGTAATCTAGCTTTAATCTTCGAGTTCAGTGATGTAGGAACTCATTTAGTGATTAATAGAGTTAAATTTCAGTTCACTTTAGTTTCATTTGCTGTGTGCCAATTCATGTTGCTTGCGTGCCAAGTTTATTTCTGTTTTGGTTTCTTTCTTTCGGTTTCTGAATTGTTTTAGATTTCTTGTTCCTTAGTTGTTAATTCCTGCTTTAGCATTAGATAGATAGTGCATTTAGTTTAAAATAGTAATTGCTTTAAGTTCTGCTCCTCACTTCCATTGTTGCATGCCAATTCAAGTCTGAAAAACCCAATCTGTTTTCTGAATTTCCAGCTTGGTTTCTGCATTCTCTCCATTTACTTCTATGTTTTCGATTCCAGCACAATAAAATGTTATTGTTTGGTCAACCATTGCATTAGATCTCCACTTGATCAATTTGTTTATGCAATTGGTTGTAGCGTATCAATGCTTGTATAAACTTCAATTCTGCAGGTTTTGTTTCCATGCAATTCAATTCTGCATCTCTTTGTTTCTTCACATCAATTCGTTTTGTGTCAGTTACAGCTTAACAATTCTGAATTGTAGATCAGTGCATCAATTTTGGCCCATTTGTTTGTTGGATTTGCATTCAAATTGTTGCTGAAATTCTGAAGTTCTTCATTTCAGCCCTGCATTCATTCAATTCTGCACATCATTTAGTTTCTGAATTCTGTTTTGCTGGAGCTTGTTTCTGCATGAATTGGTTAGTGAATCCTGCATCCAAGTTGTTAATCTCACATCACATTGCTTCACATCAGCTGATGGTCCGATTTGGCATCACATTTTGTAGCTACATTTCTGCTTCAAGAAGCTGAATTCATTCACTTCAATTCTGCAATAGGGCTGTTTTGTTTGATCAAACCTCAAGTTCTGAATTTCTTCATTCATTGCTGCAAATCTTTTCACTAGCAGCTGTGTCTACAAAACTAAGTTGATCAGTCCAATTCCTGCACTTAGGAGCAGATTTCTATATTGGCACATAAGTTTGAATAATTGAGTATCAAGTTTGTCTCAAAGCCTTACTTTGTATCAAATCTTATTCCTGAAATTAGGCTCATAATTTTGCATTAGACTCAATTAAAGATTGCAGCTCTATTGAGATGCATTGGCTTAGCAAATGTTTTGCCCTTGAAATCAGAATCAGTTTCTCAAATTGATTAAGTGCTTTAGTTGATTCGGTTTCCATTTAGTTGAGTTATTGATTGGCATTTACTTTGTTTAGCTCATTTAGTTGAGTTCATTTATTTTCATTGCGATTTTATTTCATGATTGCAACCCAAAACCCGAATATCTATTTGAAATCCGAAAACACAAACGACACATAAATACGAGTTTGAATTGAACAACGTCAACTAGCCCCGAGAAAAATACGACCTGAGGCCCCTATATTACATTTTCATACTTTTGATTGTAAAAAGGGTTTCCAGCATTCATTCATATATATCTAAATTTGAGGCCCACATTCGTGACACATAGTTTGGGCTTGTCACTCCTACTCGACCAAATGGCCGAACCTTCACAAACGGGCCAGCTCCCGCAAATCCCTTGGTTCAGGTCCCGGTCGGACGCGTGGCGACCCACGCTCCCCGAGTTCCAACTCAACCAAGTGGCCGAACCTTCGCAAATGGGTCAGCTCTCGCAAATCCCTTGGTTCAGGTCTCGGTCGGACGCGTGGCGACCCACGCTCTCCGGGCCCCTACTCGACCAAGCGGCCAAATCTCCCTAGGCGGGACAATTCTTGGTTGGGCGCGTAGCAGCCCACGTTTCTCGAGCACTATTCAATAAAAAAAGCCCGAGTGGGAAAGAGAAATTTCATTCGGCGAGGCAGAGATGTTACATAATCATGGGGCAATCGCCCTTATACATGCAAAAAGAAGAAAGACAAAAACAAGAGGCCTGACCCTCACTTAAAAGGCTCTTTTGTTACATCAAGGAGGTCTTTGCACATATCTTGAAACCGCACTGCTGTGGGAGGCAGATCGGGAAGCAGATACCCGCCAAGCTTGAGTTATCGAACGACGCTCACTCCCTGGTGCATCATTACGACCAGAAATCGCTGGGATATTTCGGCAGATGCACTCGAGCTTGTGCTTTTCCAGTCGTGTGGCTTCGGTTTCCTTGTAGGAACGAAGCTCCGACAGTTCCGCTCTAGCCGCCTCCCACTCGGATTTCTCCTTCATCAGCCGCTCAAGCTCCTCCTTCTAATCTTGTAGAAATTGGTCCTTGGAAGAGAGCTCGGCTGATAGCTCAGTTATCCTTTGTGCTTGAGCCAAGGCCTCAGCATCTCTGGCCTCTAATTGAGCCCGAAGGGCGTCATTGGCAGTGGACGTCTCCTGGAGTTCCGTCTTTGACTGAGTCAACTCGTCTTGGGCCTTCGCCTGAAGAGCCCAGGCCTTCCGCTCAGTATGCTTCAGAGTGGAGAGCCGAATGTTTGTGTGGGACGCCGCCTGATACGCCGTCTCGATCTGGCCACGCGCCACCTCAAGTTGCTCTTCAGAGTGAGCTAATTGATCTTGTAAGGCCTGAACCTCGGCTCGCAAGTGGTTCAGACTGGGCTCGTCAGCAACTAGCTGAGAGTGCGCCAGTTGGGTCTTCAGGCGCTGTACTGTTGGAACTTGGATGGCTAGAGAGGGGGGGGGGGGGTGAATATAGCCAGACACCAAAATCGCTTTCACTTAGGAAGATTCTGCACTTAGAGTTAGTAGCACAGCGGAAGCAATACAAAACAAAGATGCAGTAACTAAACCCTAAACTAAGCATAAGCACAACACGCTAACAAAGAGAATTTACAAGGTTCGGGGATAACTTGCCCATACTCCTTGGCGTGCCCTTAAGGTGGGTGATCCCTTGATCGTCGGCAGATCAAGCCCCGGAAAATCCGGATAGAATGCAACCTCCTTCTCGGTAGAGTAACCTCTCCACAACGTTTCAACAGGAATAAAGTATTAAGCACAATGAAACACAAGAAGGGATCTTACAGAGCACTTAGGACAGCAAGAACACAAGCAAACTCCTCACCGAGCTCCACTCAGCACATATCTCACGCAAGAACACCCTGCTCTTCGTGTCTTCTTGCTGATGGACTCGCCAAGCTCCTTGTTTCTTCCAAGTGCTCAAGTATCAGAAGGTTGCTCAAGATTCACAGTTGCTTGCTCAAAAGATGGATCAAAGTTGTCGCAAGAACTCAAGAGTTGTCGCTGAAGGAAGAGCTCTCAGATCAATTCTTCTCTAGACTTCTTAGCCACCAAGCTCTTAAGTCTCTGCTCACTGATCCCAGGTCCCAGGCGCGCCTCTGCAGCTCCCAGCTGCTCACCAGCTTCTCTACAACAGCCTCAGCTATCCTGACCACCTCTAGACTCACTGAACTCTCCAGCCAAGCCCAGGTCAGCTCGTCAGCTTCCTGCCGTTGCAAGCCCACGCCATCCGTTGTGACCTGAGAACAAGAAACAAACAAACCTGCTCAAAAGAAAGACTCCCATTGACCCTCCTTGAGTGTTTGAATCCATCCCTGTCACCTGCACACTTAATCAGAGGTTTAGCAAATGAAATCAAAGTTACATCAGTGATAGCAGAGAAAATCAGAGCGAGATCGGAACGCAATCAGACGTCTGACACCGCTTTTGAAATAAAGCTGTCAGCTACTGATCGGTCACCGGACCGATCAGAGTGACTCCTGATCGGTCACCAGACCTATCAGGATGGGCTCAGACCGATCAGGCTCCAACCTGATCGGTCCCCAATGTGGAATCAGAAATCACGACTTCTTCGTGATCGATCACCAGACCGATCCCAAGTCGTGGATCGGTCACCAGACCGATCCACCCCTTCTCAAATTGATTTCTCAGCTTCGCAGTCCAAACCTCCTGATCGGTCCCCAGACCGATTAGGGTGTGGCCTGATCGGACTGGTGACCAATCGGGGCCCTCTCTGACTGATCAGGCTCCAACCTGATCGGTTGTAGTGAGAAGCTCGCGACAATTGATCATTCACCAGAATGATCTGAATAGTATCCCTGATCGGTCACCAGTCCGATCAGGAGTCGATCAGTAAGGTTCCCAAACTTATTGTATGCTCCCTGATCGATCACCAGACCGATCAGACGTAGCTGGATCGATCACCAGACCGATCCACGAGGGAACTCCATGCCAACTTCCCTAATTGGCCACCAGACCGATCTAGGCAAGGTCAAATCTCCTCTAAGTCACGAGAACAAGCTTCCAACCCTTCTCTGACTCGTTCTTAGTCCCCCGGACCAAGACTCCGTGCCCAGTTTCACTCACCGGGAGTTCAACCTAGCCCTCCAAGCTAGGACCTGTCCCTCCAAGCCAGGGTTTCATCCAACCTAGCCCTCCAAGCTAGGACCTGGCCCTCCAAGCCAGGGTTTCATCCAACCTAGCCCTCCAAGCTAGGACCTGACCCTCCAAGCCAGGACTTTTCACACCTATCCCTCCAAGCTAGGACTTTTCACACCTAGCCCTCCAAGCCAGGACTTTTTCACACCTAGCCCTCCAAGCTAGGACCTTTTCACACCTAACCCTCCAAGTTAGGACTTTTCACACCTAGCCCTCCAAGCTAGGACTTTTCACACCTAGCCCTCCAAGCTAGGACTTTTCACACCTAGCCCTCCAAGTTAGGACTTTTCCCACCTAACCCTCCAAGTTAGGACTTTTCACACCTAGCCTCCCAAGCTAGGATTTCATCCAACTCCGTGCCCAGTCCCCGACCAGGACTTAATGTCAATCATCTCATTAACCTAAACTAAAATTGGTGTCAACATCAAAATAATAATCAGGGTCAGACTGCATTAACAATCTCCCCCTTTTTGTTGTTTGACAACTCGATTTTAAGTTTAGGGATTTGAAATCAATAGTCTCAAATTTCACTATCGTAGAAGAATCAGGATCCTCCCCCTACAACAGTTAAGCTCGTCATTATCCCAAACTTACTCACCAACTCTCCCCCTTTGTCAAACACCGAAAAGGGTGTAGACTGGTTGTTAAGTTTAAACATACTCCCCCTCAAACCTAGGGGTTCTCCCAAAAATAACAAGGATATGATCAAATTTTGAAAGCATATGAAAGCATGTGATAAAGATAAAACATGATATAGCAATCACATGCAACATATGAATTAAGGAATAGGAATAAAAACAAGAACTATTAATAAGCACGGAGTAGCAAATCATACATGGAAATCAGGCATAAAGTCAGATGCATCACACAACATCAGAATATAGTCAAGTACATCACCCAGTAAGATCAAAGTCGGATGCATAGCAATGCATCAAAGTATAGTCAAAGACATCACCAAGTCATAACAGGCAAAGCAGTCAGATCACAAATCATAATCAATCGTCGACGGGGGGGGGGGGGGGGGGGGGGTCATCGGCCAGCATGGGGTCATCAGTCGTGTCATCGTCAGGTATGAAGGACCACGAGGTCGTACTGCCGGAGGGCGCAGATCCAGGAAACGTATGCTGGCGCCACTCCTCGTACCATGTCTGCTGCAGGGAGCGAACCCCAGATATGTCGGACTCTATCGTGTGCAGTCTGCGATCGAAAGACCGAAACTCAGACCGGACCTCCTGTGGCCAGAGCCCGGAGATGTGACACTCATGTTGCATCGTCAGCTCCAGCTCCGAAACCTGCCAGCGGATGTCGGGATCTGGCTCATACTCATAGGCAGCTGGTGCGGCGGGCGCCTCCTGATGTGCAGCCGGAGCTACTGGTACCTGAACATGTGCGCCTCTAGGAAGCTCACCAAGACCTCGCCCGTCCTTCCATACAAGACTTTGATCGTCTGGCCCAACAACTATGCTAGATTTGGCAAATGCGCGTCTGCCCAATCTGCAATCCTGTCTAACCATGGGCACTGTCCTGCCCTTGGTCACATCAACACTAACTGACTGAAGCCAGTCAGTGATGACGTGACCGAAAGGCATATAAACAATGCGGCGGCTGGGCTCTCTATAAGATATGATCGACTGAAAGATGCTCTCCATGATGTCGAAGTCCAAATGGCGATGCATGCCATAGAGCATCAAACAGTGATACGGACGAATCTCAATCAAGGGTTTGGAGGTGATCGGCAGAATGCAGTTGGTGATTATCTTGAAAAGAATGTAATCAATAGGGGAAAGTCTAAGGGCCACAAATGTAGGAAAATCAAGCCCTAACTCATCGGGGCCAGCTGGTCTGGGATGGCCAAAGAAATGCTGATATATGTCATCGGGGGTGACGCCCTCAAATGGAGACAGTAAGGGATCAGGAAGCTCTGGGTAGATGGAATAGAAGTTAGGCGATCGTCGACCGCCAAGATACTCAGCCAAGATGTCATAAGAAAAGTCAAGATTCCTCTTGGCTACCCGAGTAGTGAAATCAAAACCGCCTTGAGGTCCTTGTTGCAGATTATTGTAAAATTCAGAAACAAGGTCAACATTGATAGTTCGCTCAAGCGAAAGAAAGAATCCGAGGTTGTAAAAGTCAACCACCTCTATGGTAGAGGGACAATGTTCAGCTAAGAAAGGTCTATCAATAGACCTACAAGAAAGAAGCTTGAAAGTCCGGGTCTGAAACGCTTGCTCAAAAGTAGCGTTAGGAAACCTAGAACTCGATGAAGGTTGAGGCCTTCGAGAGGGGGCAGATGATGAAGGGCCTTTACCCTTTGATGTTCCCTCTGCCGGCTCCTTACCCTTGGAAGATTTCCTAAGTGTTTGAACAATTGATCATGACAGTTGACAATCATGGCATACACAACAGTTTGATAAGAATTTAAAGTTAATCAGCACAAAAGGTTGTGATCAGGAGATATAATCAATGGCCCAGATGAACAAATCACAAGGATAAGGTTAATCAGTAATAAGATAGGTCACGGCATAGGCAGGGTCACGGCAATGGCACACACATCACACAAAGAACCAACATGATTAGCTTCCAAAGATTATGTAATGATGAAGTAATCAACAGATTAAAAACAACACAGAACTTACTTAGGTGCCATGATGTGAGAAATCTGGAGAAGATGGGAACTTACAGAACTCGCAAGTTCTTAGAGAGCTCGAGAGGACTCAGATCGCAGGGAGCAGAAGAGACTCGAGCGCTCACCCAGGCAGGGAAGAATGAGTTCGCAGGAAGGAGTTGCTGAAAACACCAACAGCAGGAAAAAGAACTCACACGCACAGGGAGAAGATCGCACGCGCAAGAGGAAGAAGATGAGGGGTTTCGGCGCTGGGGTTCGGGAATGTAAGGTTTAGAAGGAGTTAATAGGTTGGTGTACCGATTCACCAACCGAAATTTAATGTGATCGAACGGATCACCGTTCGATCTGGGAGCGCCCAGACCGATCAGGCTCCAGCCTGATCAGTCTGGCTTGGTCCTGATCGGTCGGGTGATCGATCAGGCAAGCCCCTGATCAGTCTGCTGATCGATCAGGGAGCGAACAGAGAGTTTGGGAGGTATTCTGTGAGCCTCCTGATCGGTCCGTGGACCGATCACCACAGGGAGCCAGATCGGTCAGTGGACCGATCCAGGCCAACACAGAGAGATTGCAGTGGGTTATCACAATTCGGCTTGATCGGTCTGTTGGTCTGATCAGACCTACTCCTGATCGGTCCGGTGACCGATCAGACCACCTCCTGATCGGTTCGGTGATCGATCAGGTATCAGGAATTGATCAGAAACTTCAGTTTCAGACCTCCCTTCAAGTTCTAATACGATCAGATGGAAGATTTTCGATCTTGGAGGTGTTCCCTTGGCTATAATTGATCCCTGAGCAAGGATCAAAGTTCCTTATGGAGTTAACAAATCAATTTGCTCCACCCAAGTGGAGTCAAACTCAATCAAGGCATTCAACCAATTTGAACATTCATGCAATCAAAACAAGTTTATATCAAAATTTATTCCCCAAATTGCCCATAAAAGTGAATAGGAAAATTTTCAGTATATATGGAGGAATTTTCAATGTATCTTCATTGTTTATTACTCCCATTTACTTAACCCCAAACATCTACAATTCAAGATGAAAACCATTTCTTATAGGCATTAGATGTTCCTTAAATAGAGAAAATAGTACGCACATCCCTAACTAAGAATGGTCATGTGTTTGGAGCATCTAATACCAACCACCTATGTTGATAGATGCTCCCCCTCAATCCAAGCTATACAATTCTAAATATAGAGGTTTTAGATACCCAAATTTTGGGACCTAATGCATCAACAATGAGGGTCTTGGTCACCCATGCCTTAGTCATTTTCTTCTTAGGCCCATGAACCCTAGAATCATTTGGTGGTCTAATACGAGTTCTAGACATTAATGACACAAAGGTTGGTTCTTTAAGTTAGTAACCAATACCGGCCTTGTTGTAAACCGCCCTTTGGGAGTTAAGAACCATATCTAGGGTTTTGGAGCTTGTTGAAAATTTCGCAAGAATATTCTTGAGGTTTTCAACTTCGCTCTTCAAGTCCTTATTTTCATCCTCAAGAATCTTAACATGCAAATCATCAATATCATGGTCTTTAGGTATTTTCAATTGTTATATTTCTAATTTCAAAGCCTTCACATTATTCTTAGATTTTTTAAGCATGTTTGTCAAGCAAGTTATTGTTCTATAGCATTTATCTAGTTCGAGAGAAATTACCCCTTCATCATCCGAAGATGATGAAGCCGCGGTTGAAGAGTCACTCGATTCGTCATCACTTTCCTCTCTCGAGTCCTCTAGTGCCATGAATGCCATGTGATAGTGAGTGTTCTCATCCTTCTTTTCCTTTCTTCTATTACCTGCCACAAAAGCAAACCATTTCTCCTTTGAGCCTTGGTTAGAGATCTCATGTAGTTTCATTTCACAACATAGAACTTCTAACTTAATAATTGAAAGATCCTTAGATACCTGGTAGGCATCCACCATGGATGACCACAAAGTATTCCTAGAGTAGGCTTTGAGAATATACCTTACTAAGTCTCGATTTTCTACCTTCTCACTGATGGAGTGGAGACCGTTGAGTATCTCTTTAAACCGACCATGAAGTATACTTACAGTTTCATCCTCTTCCATGGACAGATTTTGGAGTTGGCTGAGAAGGAGGTCTTTCTTGGCAGTCCGGTGTCTTGAGTTCCTTCATGGAGCTCAATGAGTTTGCTCCATAAGTCTTTGGCAGAGGTGAAAGGCCCCACCTTGATCAATTCCTCCTTGGTCATCCCGCATTGCAAGGTGACCACAGCTTTAGCATCGGCCTCACCTTTCCGGACTCGCTCAGCCGACCACCTTGAGAACTCGAGCTCTTTTCCTTCATTATCCTTTGGAGGGGAAAAACCCTCCTTAACAGCGAACCACATGGAGATGTTCGTCTTGAGATAATACTCCATCCTTGACCTCCAATATGGAAAATCAGTGCCGTCGAGGAATGGAGGTCTGTTTGTACTGAAGCCTTCTCCTCCCATGGCCATCTTGTTGACTCTCGGATGTTAGGCCGTTTGAGCAGAGCCCCAAGCTCTGATGCCACTTGTTGGAACTTGGATGGCTAGAGAGGGGGGGTGAATATAGCCAGACACCAAAATCGCTTACACTTAGGAAGATTCTGCACTTAGGGTTAGTAGCACAGCGGAAGCAATATAAAACAAAGATGCAGTAACTAAACCTTAAACTAAGCACAAGCACAACATGCTAAGAAAGAGGATTTACAAGGTTCGGGGATAACTTGCCCCTACTCCTTGGCGTGCCCTTAAGGTGGGTGATCCCTTGATCGTCGGCAGATCAAGCCCCGGAAAATCCGGATAGAATGCAACCTCCTTCTCGGTGGAGTAACCTCTCCATAGCGTTTCAACAGGAATAAAGTATTAAGCACAATGAAACACAAGAAGGGATCTTACAGAGCACTTAGGACAGCAAGAACACAAGCAAACTCCTCACCGAGCTCCACTCAGCACAAATCTCACGCAAGAACACCCTGCTCTTCATGTGTTCTTGCTGATGGACTCGTCAAGCTCCTTGTTTCTTCTAAGTGCTCAAGTATCAGAAGGTTGCTCAAGATTCACAATTGCTTGCTCAAAAGATGGATCAAAGTTGTCGTAAGAACTCAAGAGTTGTCGCTGAAGGAAGAGCTCTCAGATCAATTCTTCTCTAGACTTCTTAGCCACCAAACTCTTAAGTCTCTGCTCACTGATCCCAGGTCCCAGGCGCGCCTCTGCAGCTCCTAGCTGCTCACCAGCTTCTCTGCAACAGCCTCAGCTATCCTGACCACCTCTGGACTCACTGAACTCTCCAGCCAAGCCCAGGTTAGCACGTCAGCTTCCTGCCATTGCAAGCCCACGCCATCCGTTGTGACCTGAGAACAAGAAACAAACAAACCTGCTCAAAGGAAAGACTCTCATTGACCCTCCTTGAGTGTTTGAATCCATCCCTGTTACCTGCACACTTAATCAGAGGTTTATCAAATGAAATCAAAGTTACATCAGTGATAGCAGAGAAAATCAGAGCGAGATCGGAACGCAATCAGACGTCTGACACCGCTTTTGAAATAAAGCTGTCAGCTACTGATCGGTCACCGGACCGATCAGAGTGACTCCTGATCGGTCACCAGACCGATCAGGATGGGCTCAGACCGATCAGTCTCCAACCTGATCGGTCCCTAACGTGCAATCAGAAATCGCGACTTCTTCGTGATCGATCACCAGACCTATCCCAAGTCGTGGATCGGTCACCAGACCGATCCACCCCTTCTCAGAGTGATTTCCCAGCTTCACAGTCTAAACCTCCTGATCGGTCCCCAGATCGATCAGGGTGTGGCCTGATCGTACTGGTGACCGATCAGGCCTCTCTCTGACTGATCAGGCTCCAACCTGATCAGTTGTAGTGAGAAGCTCGCGACAATTGATCGTTCACCAGAACGATCTGAATAGTATCCCTGATCGGTCACCAGACCGATTAGGAGTCGATCAGTAAGGTTCCCAAACTTACTGTATGCTCCCTGATCGGTCACCAGACCGATCAGACATAGCTGGATCGGTCACCAGACCGATCCACGAGGGAACTCCATGTCAACTTCCCAGACCGATCCAGGCAAGGTCAAATCTCCTCTGAGTCACGAGAACAAGCTTCCAGCCCTTCTCTGACTCATTCTTAGTCCCCCGGACCAAGACTCCGTGCCCAGTTTCACTCACCGGGACTTTAACCTAGCCCTCCAAGCTAGGATCTGGCTTGGACTCCAAGCCAAGGTTTCATCCAACCTAGCCCTCCAAGCTAGGACCTGACCCTCCAAGCCAGGACTTTTCACACCTATCCCTCCAAGCTAGGACTTTTCACACCTAGCCCTCCAAGCTAGGACTTTTTCACACCTAACCCTCCAAGTTAGAACTTTTCACACCTAGCCCTCCAAGCTAGGACTTTTCACACCTAACCCTCCAAGTTGGGACTTTTCACACCTAGCCTCCCAAGCTAGGATTTCATCCAACTCCGTGCCCAGTCCCCAACTAGGACTTAATCTCAATCATCTCATTAACCTAAACTAAAATCAGTGTCAACATCAAAACAACAATCAGGGTCAAACTGCATCAACATGTACTTCTCTCTCGGCCTTAGCCCGAGCCGAGGCCTGGGTCAGGAGCGACAAGGAAAAGCCATGGCAATCTCCCATGAACGGCGAAACAGATATCGGTCTTATGGATAAGAAACAGAATGTTCAATAGAAGACCCGGTTCGTCTAGGCATACCTGAGTGGCCTTGAGAAAAAAGGCATCAGCTTTGTTACGAGGGCCGTGAAAGTAGGACTCCTCGAGTCCCTTAGCATAGCGGTCAGCCACTAGGGCTGAGACCAAAGGTGGAGAGAATCCCCTCCTGTAGCAGATGTCCACCATGAAAGTGCCTACCCTCTAGCTCAGTTGCGACATTCAAGTAGGCCGCGGAAGTGTGGTAGTGTCTGGGGAGGAGATCGGAGACAGGAAGTTCCTCGATCCAACTTGTAGGCCAGCCCGGGGCCGAGATGGGCCCAAGGAAGAAATAACGCTCCTTCCATCCCTTGTTAGAAGTGGGGAGATTCAAGAGGAAGGAATCCTTGGCTCAGGCTTGGAAGAAGAAGTCACCCGACTCCTGCTGTTTGGGATAGAAAAGATAATGAAAACTCTCCGGCTCTAGGGGAATCTTGTATAAGGAGAAAATGATAACCGAGCCACACATTAGGCGTATGGCGTTGGGAGCCAATTGAGGTAAGGGAATTTGAAAGTAGTCTCAGACGGCGGAAAGGATGAATGGGGAAACGGAGACCGGCTTGTAGATGGTCTCGAGATAAAGTAATATAGCCCAAAGGGGCGGAATCATGTTGATCAGTCGACTTTGGCAGGTGCAGCTGGTGGTCGGAGGGGATTAAGAAGTCCGACCGTATTTGTTCCAGGTCGAGAGTAGTGAGGGTAGTTGTCGTGGTGGAATACCAGGGCAAAGAAGGGGAGGAAGACGAAGAAGGAGAGACCATCAGATAGGAAGGAGAAAGGAAGCTGATCGGTGGAAGGAGTCGCCGGAGAAGAAAGTCGAGGAAGAGGAGCTGTCAGAGCCCTAGCATCACTCAAAGCGGCGGAGAACGATGTGGGGTTTTGAACGCATGAAGAAGAATAGGCAGACGAAAGGCTTACTTATGGGGGCAGACTAGGAACACCGATCGTTCGATGAAGAACGGGGAGAAACGTGTGACCCAGCCAAGGCCGTCTAATCAGGCTCGGTGATGTTCAAGATGGCAGAACACGGGCGTGGGTAGAACACTCGCGAAGGATGAGGGCATACCCTTCGGTATGCGAGTGCAAATGGCTTAGGGGTGCAAGTCTCAGGCCATTAAGGCAGCAATCAATGAGAAAATACGCTCAGTTTTCGAAAGGTGCGCCAGGCTCGAGCAAGAGTCAGGGTCTAGTCAGTTGGACTGCATGCCTCCTTCGACTAGACTTGAGGGGGATGCTTATGATCTCGGGCTAGCTTGTGTGTAGCCTGGCCCGGCCGCCTGGCGCCCAGTCAGAAGGAAGGTGGGTAGTGGGCTGGAAAGACCCGTCCGATAGTATTTGCTCAGACTAAGGCCTCTAAGCGAACGCGTGGCGGCCCACACCCCTTAGCATTGGCCTGACCCCAACCTGGGTATTCATGCTCTAATACCCCTCCAGGTTTGGCTCCCCGCCGACGCGTGGCGGACCACGTTCCGGGGGTAAGCCCGAACCCGAGGGAGCACTTAGTGCCCCAATCGGCACCCTCTTAGGCCCTCAACCGACCTCGTCACTCAGTGCCCCAGTCGGCACCCTCTTAGGCCCTCAGTCGGCCTCAGCAGACACAACCACTCCCTGACACTAGGCTACCAGAAGCTGTACGGGGTTGGCGCAGGACTGAAGTCATCCTGGTCTCAAACAACGGATATCTCGCCGAGATATTGATCTCCTTGCCATATCCTGTCCCCCCGTACCACGACCACATACACTGATGTCAGGCCGAGCGGCGTCCAACTGCGCCAACCATTAAGTTGGCAGTGCCCCTTTCCTTAATACAGTATGTGCTACTTTATCCTGCCACCTCCAGGCAGGCATTATCTTGTCCTCTCTATATGACAACAGGTGGCAGGCGGGGCAGGAGCTGTCAGCTTCCACGGCTATATAAGTCTCCTCACTCGGCATCTCTCAGGTACGCGCGATAGTACAATTGCATACTGTTCTATTGCTTTCCATCGCCACCGTCGAGTACTGACTTGACCGTCGGAGTGCCTCGCCGGGGACTTTTCCCGGCGGGTTCTAACGGTCTCTGTCTTGTAGGCTAGAGGCGATCCAGCTCGGTAGACCACTTCAGTGACCTCGCTCTCCCCGGAGGCCCACTCAGCTGTAGGGGCGTCCAGCTCGCTTCGCGACAGGATCAACCATAAAAAAGTATCAATAATAACCTATGTGATCGCTCTCTTTTATCGTAATTTCATGCATGTCTGTCTTTACTTGACTTTGCACTTTGTGCTCACTCTCCTGTATTTTTAACCTTCAGATTCTCATACTTGAGTTGATCTTCAAAGTTTGATAGATATAGTTGGACAGTCGATCAGGGATGCTCAACATATTTATGGAGACAATTTCTACAAAGTTCATTCAGTTCATGTTATACTCATGCATTTTATTTTCGTTGGTATTACATTGTTAATTTGTTTGTACAAGATTAGTTTGTCAATCAAGATATTGGCATAGTTGAGACATTGTTGTGGGACTTGGTTTGCATTTTATATTATTTAAAGTATTGTATTTTATGGTTGTTCAGCCTAGCATACTCCTCTAGGGTATTATGTATGGTATTTAATGCAGGTTTGAATATTGTCCGCATAGGTAGACTATCTCTCATCTATAGGGATGGGAGTTTTTGGATCGTGACAAGTACATTGCTTGGAATAATCTCATACATTACTTCGAATAGTGAGGTTGTCCTTTATCTCCTCGCCACTGTTATATTAGCTTAACTTTTATCGGTTCGTGAATGACTGCGTTGACAGCGCTCACCATCTCTGTCGGCGACGTAAATCCATCGTTGTTCATATAGAAGAGGTGCAATATTTTGGACATCTTCCAGAACAAATCCTTGCAAGGCCTTGGGACAACACTCCCCTCTTGTTGCAGAACCATTCTCAAGAGCTCGGTCCTAGCAGACTCAATTTCCCGTTGCATCTCCTGCATGGCTTCTTCTTTAGATATCGAACAACGACTGTGGAGGATGCGTAGCAATACACCATTTAGGTTCCCATTTTTGCAATCTCTCTGCGGGAAATTAACAAATTTTTCTCATACAAGTAAAAGAAAACTGAATGGTAAGAACTAGAAACAAATTTTCAAGGATAATATAATATTGTTTCCCTTACTTGAAAACCTTGGATGTCATTGAAGAGACGCCCACATGTGCTTACTAGTCGGAACAAATTCTCGTATTCTGTATGCCTAACAACACTTTCCGAGAGTTCCGGTCCAATAAAATAGATCGCCGGGAGAAAAATTGGTTCAAGAGCAAAGGACACAAACCCATTCTTCATGTACTCATCCAGTGAAAGAACTTCCTTGGTTGGCAACCAGTCGACCTCTTGCATCAAGGACTTTATGAGCCTAAGCCACTAATGATGCCATCATTCGTCACAATCTTTTTTGTTCTAAAAAATAAAAGAAGGAAATGTACAACAAAGAAATTTTGTTTTTTGAAATCTTACTATCTCAACTAAATGGGGGGTGACAGTTCGCTTCTGCAATGCTGATGCCTTGGCCCCAAGCTCATTGACAGTATCGAACAGAACAGAAAAAATGATCTTAACATGTTCAGAATGTGTCTCCTTTTCCCAATTTGCATCCCACCTATTATCAAGAGCAAAAGGAAATTGTGCTTGCAAACCTTTTAGAGAACAATATAATACAAGATCAAATAACAGGAAATAGCACTAACTTCTCGACCAACGAAATAAAGTCGTGAAGCTCCTCTCTAGATCCTCCAACCTCGAAGAAGTCATCGACCACAGTGGTGAGGATACTGTTTTTGGCCCAAGATATGCGAGCATCACTCATTTGAGGAGAGAAAAGTGTTGCAGCAGCAGAAAAATAGCAATAAGTCTGCTTTTGCTTGGCAAATTCAAGTTGATCTAGTTTGTAATCTTTTACCCAACTGTTAAATTCAAGAAATATGATCATTGAATGGAAAAAAAAAGTAGGATTAAACTATCTAGTCATGTACACAATAGAACAGTGGAAATAGTACTTCTCGAGCATTTGGAGTTCTTCTTGATATGTAAGCTGAGAAGCTCGAAAGGAATCGAATGCCAATCTCACTAGATCCTTATCCTTTATGCTATAACGCCTATTTATAGGTTCAAAAAAAATCAGTAGCATAATGCAGAAATCTGAAGTAATCATTTTTGCCTTTACTACACATCATATTCAAATCTTACTCATATGAAGTCTTGAGTACTTGTAAATTGTCAAGAGTGAAGTTCTCAATGGTATTTTTATGCTCTAGACGTTCCAAACTGGACCAGATTGGAAACTTTAGATCATAATCCACCTGACAAAAGAAAAGACTAGATTAAAAAAATAAATTAAAAATCTATGAATCTTCATACACATTTTTCAGACTTTGCAAGTATCTAATTTGTATCAAAAGAAGGTGATCAACTACGATTTACCTCTTGTAAACCAATCTGGTGTCCTATATTTTGGTTGGAGATTAATGTTTCTTTAAGAAACATTCTTGACCAGGAGGCTAATTTATCTAAACCTTGCTCATAGGGATATATTTTGATTTGTGATGCCTTGTACAATTCCAATACAGTATTCACATCCTTCAGATAACCTTGCAATGTATTGTTAAAATAGTGCTCATCACCAAGCCAACCTAAGCAATCTATACCACATCAAACCACCATCATTATCACCAATAAGTATCATACATTTGAATATTAATCATTATTGACATATAATAATCACCTGAAGATACATTATATCCATTCAATCGAAGAAGGCGAAAAGCCATGGCACATGTAGCTATATCCGAATGGATTTCTTCCTCTTCAATTAACCAGCTTCTGCATATGACAAGAGGAAGCTTTATTTAAAATGAATCACATTGAATTGCAATAATTAATATTTAGTAGCGCACCTATATGTTTTATCCAAAATGTTTTTTATCTCATGTTTGAAGTGCTCAGCGATCCCTAACTTTTCAATAATGTCAATCAGATGAAGTTGTGTATGCACATCAACAGGATATAATGTAGGAACTGCGAAGGGGCAACAAGTAGATTTAAATTGATAATTATGTAAAAATTAGGAAACTCACTTTCATCTTTCATAAGATATGAGAAGATTCAATCACCTGAACTGTCAAACTTCAATAGAAGAGAATGCAAGTATTCATGTGCCTTAGAATCATAATGATGCATCATTGCAGCAGCAGTTGTTGCAGGTGAGTTGAACAATGATCCATTTTTTCTCTGATATTTCATAGTTTCCTTCCAGTCATGCAAATTCCCTAATCCTTCGGCAACAAATGCTAAATAGGTTTCTCTTGCGTTGCAACTTCCTTGTACTCTTACATGTTACAAACAATTATGTTTTAGTAATCTCAAAGAACATTTAGGGAAAAAAAAGAGTTACAAATGGCAAATACGGCATAAATATTGTATATTCAGTTCTATTCAAAAAAATTTATAAATATGAGTTCCACAAATGATGAGCAACTACTTTCTATAAATAGTTGTGAAGAAAGGCAAACATAATACCATGAATAATAAAAAGAAAACTCAGACCATGAATTTTCACAATCTTCCTTGCCATTTGTTTTGTCATAAGTAAATAAACATAGTGTTTATATGTATATCGAGAAGTTAACATATCCTCTCAATTTAGGAATCATGTAGACAGAGCCCTTCATTTTATATATGGCACAACATGTCCAGACTTTCTCAATTCCATAGCCTTGGTTCAAGATAAACATTAAGAAATGAAGAAGAGTATTTTGTCCATAGGCAACAAAGCCAAGATACAATAACAATGGTTATGATCATGCTGTATTAATGTATTAAGATCACTGGATCCTATGACCTGAACCATTATACTAAGTAGAATGTTAGATAGATAACTTCACAGTGAACATATATGCCCTCCTTGATGCAAAGTAAATCATCAAATTCGAAGATGCACAAAGCAAAGTTCTACATTTGACCTGACGGAAAGAGGGTATATTGAGATGACAAACGCATAGGCTACATAATCTGCATCAAGGGGGAAAAAACATGTATATGACATTCTTAGCATGCTTACATAACACCGGGTAATCTAATTATATTGTTTTTTAGCTGCCATCATATGTGATTCAATTGATGCAACCCATGAACAGATCTATAAAATAGGAATAGCTCCTGCTCTAAATTACAACTTAGTCCAAGTACAATTCCAACCTGAGTAGTTCTGCATTTCGTCGGCCAAGCATGTTACCTATGTCATGATGTTCTATAGGAACATCTAAACCAATGTTGATGGCATATTCAAGCATGCCTGGAAATATAATATCGAAGCCAATTGGCGACTGCAAGTGCTCATCCAAAATGGATGAAGAATTACTCCCAATAAAATCCAGACCTGCAATAACAACATGACTAATGATTTAACACAGATCACCCAAATGCTATAACATTGGTTATTATCACATACCCTTCCTGATTTGTTCCTGACCAACTTTCCAGCGTTCCAGGGCAATTATACAAGCTAATGTCGAAGACAAGTAGTCTTTAATAAGAAAGGGTTGGAAATTATCAAGTCCCCATGATCCATCAGAATGTTGATGCTTTATTATCCAATCAAGGCATTGTGGAAAGCATGGATGGTTAGGAGAAGTTGGAGAAGGAACCATAGCTACCCATGCAGTGTCATAAGATGAAGTTGAAAGTTGGATCTTCTGGAATTGCATACTGATTCTTTCAATGGATCCGCCCTGGCACTACAATAAATTTGAAACTTATTTGATATACAACAAAGATTACCATCATATTTAGACGATAAATATGATCAAAATTGCCACTTCACCATATATGTCTTGTTGCCACTTCTATGCTTCTTGTATCCTAGATCAGTAAGTCCTGCACCAATTAGCAGGAATACAAGGATTATGTGAGAGAATTTTGTTAGAACATCCATCCTCTTATTGATTGGTGTGAAAGATTTTCACTGATTTTCTATTTATGATAGATGTTTTACAGTGTATAAGAAGCAACAACGAAGAAGAAGAAGGAGAAGAAGAAGAAAAATGTGAAAAAACAGTTTGTAAGTAAGCCTTGTATACTGAACATTGAACTTACTGCATTTGGGAGTAACTGCTATAACAGAATGCATGATTTGCAATGATGGACTCATCGTAGTATCTGTATCGCACACCTTAAGTAGATAGTAATGAACTATGTGTATCTCCTCCTTTCAAGGCTTCATCGAAAGGATCTATGCTATTTATAGAATTTATTATATTAATTTACTAGCAATACTAACGACAGAAATAATGTTTGACAATACACATATTATCTAGGAAGTCAGTTGAATAGTTTGCGGATGGTGATGGATTGAGATGGATGTTGGAGCTGAGATTAATGTTTGTCTAATTTTATTTTTTAAAAAATAAATATTAAAAAAAAAGTCTTATTCTAACTTTTTGTTTTCTTTCCAAAATATTTTTTGTACTTAAATGATTCAATACTTTCATAATAGTCTTTGTCAAAATAGTTTCGTGTTAGAACAATTTTGACTAATTTCTCTTCAGCATTTTCATCGGACGAATCACAAATAAGAAAGATAATTTAGGGGAAAGTATTAGGGTGAAATCTCTTTTTCATATTTTTTTTTTCTTCAACGCGAAAATCTCGTTTAACACAATAAAAATATCTAAGTTTTATATTTTGTTTATATTTTTACTTTTTAAAATTATATATAGCATATAATTTTATTTATTTATTTATAGTAATTTTTTATTTTGAAAAGAATAATAAAAATTTATGTACAAACACTAATTACAATATAAATTTTGTTATTTAATTACGTACTTATTATATTAATCATCCGGCTGTTAGTGGCACTATGGATTGTGAATGGATCTACGAGTTTATTACATCTTCTCAGAAAGGAGGGTGTAACTTGACGTGATTAAACGTGTCATTATGCATGCATGTATATTAATTGACCATGTGTAGAAAATGTATTTGTCATACATGTAGATTGACCATGCGAAGAAAATGTAGATTGACGAACAGTTTTTGAATCAAGTTGTAAAACAAAAATAGGTCTCTAATTCTTGAGAAGTCTCACATTAAGGTCAAATGAAACAACAAGATTTATTTTTCTATTTTTTGCACTTGGCCTATTCAATAATTTGACAATTCGAACCTAAATTTATACTCAGCCACTCATCCCTCTCAATTGAGGGCATCTCTCCCCACGCGCTAACTACAGTATCCAGGATAGTAGCCCTTATAATTTATCTCCTTCATGTTGGCACTGGGACGGATTGATAAGGGCGCTGAGACGAGTGATTCACCTTTTACCATCAATTGAGGGCATCTCCACTAATTAGAATACTTAAATGATTTTTTTTTATGGTTCTCAACATGTCACATTAATACTGAATCAAAAACATAAAAACTTATTATTCATTCCAGTATATAAAAAACTTTTCTATAATTTTTTTTTTTGAGCCGACTTATATTATTCAATTACAATGTCTTTATTTTGAACGATCCCATCTATAGAAAAAATAGATTTGAAATTTCATTGATTTTTTATTCAATTTTTTTATTAAAAAATTTCTCAACAACTTTAATTTGTATTGGAGGCGCCTAGTCTTCCAATTTTACAGGAAGACTAATCCATCTTGACAGGCAAAATAATTTTGAATTTGAATTCCATATTTGATGCATAATTTTATAATTGACCTGGCCTCCTACGAGCGTGTTCAATTTGCTAACATGCAAGTTCATATTCATTATTGCACGTGCTCCAATAGTTATCTGAGAAAACCCGCCATTTCTTAACTACAGTCTAAGGACATCAATAATAGCGGATTTATAAGTTATAACATAAAGTTTATTTAGGTTTATAATTTTTTTTATAAATCGATTTTAAAATCTGGAGATTGAATTCATACTCTTTCTCTTGCTATAAATTTAAACTATTTAATATTTATAATAATAGTGTAATAAAATAAATTTTTGGAGAGGTTTATGAGGGTAAAAAGAGGTTTTTCAAAATAATAAAGTTTTTAATTTTTAACGTAGTAGTAATATTACGAAATATAAATTTCTCTGATCCTGTCACGAAGTGAGGTGGCGCCCCTATGGCTAGATGGTCTTCCGGGGAGCATAAGGTCGCTGAGGTTGTCTGCCGAGCTGACTCGCTCCGATCTTACAAGACAAAGACCGTTAGAATCCGCTGGGAAAAGTCTCCGGCCAGATATTTCGACGGTAAAGTCAGTACTTGATGGTGGCAATGGAAAGCAATAGAACAGTAGGAATATACACTATTGCGTGTACCTGAGAGATGCGGAGTGAGGAGACTTATATAGCCGGGGAAGCTGACAGCTCCTGCCCTGCCTGTCATCTATTGTCATATAGCGAGGACAAGGTGATGCATGCCCAGAGGTGACAGGATAAAATAGTGCAGACTGCGTTAAGAAAAGGGGCAGTGTCAACTTAATGGTTGGCGTTGCTCAACCTGACACCAGTGTATGTGGTCGTGGTATGGGGGACAGGGTATGACAGGAAGATCAATACCTCAGCGAGATATCCGTTGTTTGAGACCACAATGTCGTCAGTTCTGCGTCGACCCCGTACAACTACTGGTAGTTTGGTGTCAGTGAGTGGTTGTGCTGCCTGCTAGGGCATATTAGGGCCAACTGAGGACCCTTGCAGATCGAGTGAGAGAGAGAGAGAGAGAGAGAGAGAGAGCCCACTAGGGCGCTGAACGGTGAGGCCACTTGAGGGCTTATGAAGGTGCCGACTGGGGCACTAAATGACGAGGCCGGCTTAGGGCCTATGGAGGTGCCGACTGGGGCACTGAATGACGAGGTTGGCTGAGGGCCTATGTGTTGGAACTTGGATGGCTAGAGAGGAGGGGGTGAATATAGCTAGACACTTGAAGTTTTGGGCTTATTATATCGAAATTTCTGTGACTCAAAGATTAGTAGCACAGCGAAAGCTAAAGAAAACAGAGCATGTAGAAATAAAAACGCTAAGCTAAGAGCAAACACAGGAACGCTAACAAGAGGATTTACAAGGTTCGGGGATAACTTGTCCCTACTCCTTGGCGTGCCCTTAAGGTGGGCGATCCCTTGATCGTCGGCAGATCAAGCCCTGGAAAATCCGGATAGAAAGCAACCTCTTTCTCGGTGGAGTAACCTCTCCACAGCGTTTCAACAAGGATGAAGTTTTAAGTACAATGAAACACAAGAAAGATCTTACTTAGCACTTAGGACAGGCAAGAACACAAGCAACGCTTCACTCGAGCTCCACCCAGCGACGATCTCATGCAATAACTTCCTTCTTCGTGTCTTCTCGCTGATGGACTCACCAAGCCTCTCGTTTCTTCCTCCCAATGCTCAAGTAGCAGATGGTTGCTTCAAAGATTACAGTTGCTTGCTCAAGATGATGGAACAACAGATCGCACAAGCAAAGTGTGGAGAAAACAATCGCGCAGCAAGAACTCAAGCCAGAAGTCACTTCCCAGAACTCTCTACTGCTCTTCTCCGCTACGCTCCTTTTGTTTCTCCACTGAACGCTAGGTGACACCATCTCACTGTAGCCTCCAGCTACTCACCTGCCAATGCCAGCTACCACTGATCTCTCCCTGGACTCCCTGAGCTTCTCTCAGCCAAGCTCCAGTCAGTAGCTCCAGTCTGCAGCTCCAGCCGTTGTAACCTGAGATGGCAAATGGACAAACCTGCTCCCAGGAAAGGCCTCCATTGACTCTCCTTGAGTGTTTGAATCCTTCCCTGTCACCTGCAGCTCAATCAGAGTATTAGCACAGCATATCAAGCAGAAAATCGAGTATCAGAGGTTAAACGCAGAGAATCAGATACGTTCAGACGCAATCAGAGCGTCTGACAGTGCATTTTGAATTAATGTGATCGGTCACCGGACCGATCCAGGGCTTGTGGGTCGGTCACCAGACCGATCCACCGCTTTGCTCGGATTCCCAGCTTTCGCGATGACACAGGCCTGATCGGTCACCAGACCGATCAGAGTGAATCCTGATCGGTCACCAGACCGATCAGAATAGCCACTGACCGATCAGGCTCAAGCCTGATCGGTCCACTCCTGTGTGAACAGTAATCACGAAAATCAGATCCTAGGTCGTGGATCGGTCATCGGACCGTTCAGGAGCTGATCAGCGGGGGAACTCAACTCACTATGTGCTCCCTGATCGGTCACTAGACCGATCAGGAGCAAGGCAGTGAGGAAGCTGCCTGGTTCCTGATCGGTCACCGGACCAATCAGGAGCCAAGCAATGAGGCAACTGCCTACTCCCTGATCGGTCACCGGACCAATCAGGAGCCACACAGTAGGTTTCCAACCTTACTGTGTGCTCCCTGATCGGTCACCAGACCGATCAGTCATCGCTGGATCGGTCACCGGACCGATCCACGAAGGAGCAGCGTGCCAACTTCCCTGATCGGTCACCAGACCGATCCAGGGACTCCAACCTAGCCCTCCAAGCTAGGGTTTCATCTAACCTAGACTGATCCAGGGACTCCAACCTAGCCCTCCAAGCTAGGGTTTCACCTAACCTAGACCGATTCAGGGACTCCAACCTAGCCCTCCAAGCTAGGGTTTCATCTAACCTAGCCCTCCAAGCTAGGACCTGACCCTCTAAGCCAGGATTTTTCACCTAACCCTCTAGTTGGGACTTTTCACCTAACCCTCCAAGTTATGACTTTTCACCTAGCCCTCCAAGCTAGGACTTTTCACCCAACCTTTTGAGTTAGGACTTTTCCACACCTAGTCCTCCAAGCTAGGATTTTTCACACCTAACCCTCCAGTTGGAACTTTTCACCTAACCCTCCAAGTTAGGACTTTTCACCTAGCCCTCCAAGCTAGGACTTTTCACCCAACCTTCCGAGTTAGGACTTTTCAACACCTAGCCCTCCAAGCTAGGATTTTTCACACCTAACCCTCCAGTTGGGACTTTTCACCTAACCCTCCAAGTTAGGACTTTTCACCTAGCCCTCCAAGCTAGGACTTTTCACCCAACCTTCCGAGTTAGGACTTTTCACCACCTAGCCCTCCAAGCTAGGATTTTCGATACCATGCCTAATCCTCGATCAGGACTCAATCATAATCATAATCATCAACCTAAACTAAAATTGATGTCAACACCAAAACAACAATCAAGGTCAAACTGCATCAATAATCTCCCCCTTTTTGTTGTTTGACAATCCGATTTTAAGTTTAGGGATTCTCAATCAATTTTCTCAAATTTCAGAATCATAGGGGAATCAGGATCCTCCCCCTATAATATTATCATCCCAAACTTAACCAACCACACTCTCCCCCTTTGTCGAACACCGAAAAAGGTCTAGAGGGGATGCTAAGTTTAAACATACTCCCCCTCAACCCTAGGGGTATCCCACAACAACAAAGGTATAATTGATTTATTTTGATAAACATATGAACACATATGACAAAGATAAGGCATGACACAACTAGCATATGTATCATATGGACATGGCGTCATAAGCAAAATCATAACAACGCAAACATGTAGATAGTAATCATGTGAACACACATATAAGCCAACAATCAAAACAAGATAAGGCAAATGTGAAATACATGAAAAATATCAGATGCATCATTAAGCAAAATCTAGTCATAGTCAAGTGCATCAAAACCAGATAACTAATCAGATGCATATCAATGCATCAAAGTCAAGGCAAGTATGGCACAAGGGCATAAAAGTCAAGTCATGAGGCATACAGCCCGAAAGTCATACAACCAAACAGTCAGGTAGTATTGACGGACCCAAAATAGGCTGTCACGAAATGTGTGGGTCCTCCAAATTTAGAATATTTATAAAACTACCGGAAACCCTTTTTTGCAATCAAAATATGAAAACGTAGTAAAGGGGTCACATGTCGTATTTTTCCTCGGGACTAGTTGATGTTGTGTGATTCGAGCTCGTGTTTATGTGTCGTTGATATTTTTGGGTTTCAAATAAAACTTGGGTTTAATTTGCAATTCAGCAATGAAATCACAAAGAAAAGGGAGCCACTTCACTAAATGAACTAAACAAAGTGTGTTTAACTTCGGAAATCTCCACTAAAGGCAACCCTAATGCGAAACAAATGAAACACAACAGCTTTTTGACAATTTTAGACTAAACCACATGCTAGCACTTTGACCCTATTTGCAAAATTGAAAATACAATTCAGTACAATCCCCAATGTGAATGATATGATTTCAAGCATAATAATTCACTAAAATGGGTTTAATCTTGATACAAAACCGTGCCAAAGCTTAACATTGCGTGCCACATGCAAAAGAAATGAAGTTAACTTGCTAAAAAGAGGAAGGAGCTGATGTGCCAAAAACTAATATTAACTGCAGAGAATGGTTTCCGGATTGTCCACTCGAAACAATCTAATGTTAAACGATCCATGAACAAACTGATATGAAATCAGTGCCACACTTCACTTGACATCAAGTGCAGAAATTGCAAGCTGAGAATGCTGCAAAGGAGAATTGCAGTTCATAACTTGATTGGATGCGATGGAAGCTAATTCAAGCACAAAAGTACACTACAAGGCGTGTTTAATCTGGATACAAATCAGTGCGGAGGCTGAGCTTGATACTCTATCAGAAATACTAAATCGAAACTGCACTCAATTACTGATACACAGGACAGAACCTGAGTTCAGAGCAGATGGTGTGCAGACTGAAAACTAAAACATGAAACAATGAATTCAGAGGTGGAAATTGAGCTAACTTGACACGATTTCAGAAACATTAAACTGAGGATTTCAAGAATTAAAGTTGGATGGCAGAATTCGAAGCTGAAATGCAGAAAACAGAATTGGAACGCAGCATGTGCAAGAAATGCAGCAATACCAAACTGATCAAAATTCAGAAATGAAGCTAAGGGAGAAACAACTTAAATCAACTAAACTAACACACTAGATGTGAAATACACTAAGGAATTCAGAAACTAAAATGAGATTGCAGAAAAGAAAACTGATACACATGCTAATTACTCAGAAATGCAGAAATAGAAATTGGCACGCAACTACAACTTGATACTCGAACAATTAAACAAGAATTAAACTGAAACTAAAGCAATTGTGCATAAAACAGATCACTAGCTACTTACTTGAGGAATTGCAACCTAATTAGAACAGAATTGAATTGGAAAAAGGAAACTACAGCTGATACAAAAGACAGTAACAGAAATAACATTCAGAAATAAAATTACAGCTACAAACTGAATTTAACTAAAGAATCTATCAGCAACCCCTTCTTTCAGCTCAAGAACACCTTGTTCGTCACGCAAGGGTGAGCCTCGAACCCCTAAGCTCAACAAACCGATGGGAAAACTGAATCTGCGAGTCAACCAACTCAGCTCTGCTCAAATCTGAAAACCCCTTCGATCTCCTCAATCTAGCTTGGTCCAATTGTTCTGATGGCTTAGGAATGATCCGAGCTTACCCGAGAACCCCTCCAGATAGCTCAGATTGATTAAGGATGGAACAAAACCAGATTCAAGGCAATCGATGGCAGAGTTGATGAGACCTCAATCATGCTCTATTCTTGGGCAATTTAGGGCTGGAAACTTCACGGCATCAGCTTCCCAAAGATCTGGAACTTGCTCTAAGATCGGAATTGATGGGTCGCGCCCCTTGGATTGAAGAAAACTTGAAGAAAATGCGAAGAAAAATCGAAGATGAAGAACTGTGCGGCGAAGACGCGACGAGGAGAAGTGCTGGGAAAATTTGCTTAAGTACTTAATAATGGATGACCCAGATTGATTTGAGGAAATCCAACGGCTGATCTTGCTCTGATTCAATCCAAACTTTGATGATGATGATCAGGGGTCAGGATCTGCCTCGTGGTAGCTCGGATCCTCCAAATGTGCAACGGATGGTCCAGATCAACCTAATCTTTGAATGGACGATTTAGAACCCTCTAAGCTTGATCCAACGGTTGAATGAGCTCTGATTGGGATGAAACCTTCAGATCTTGATCAGAGTGCTTGATCAGCCCTAACCCTAGCTCGGATTGCCTCAGATGGTCCCAGATGGCTCAGATCTAGCCGCTTCTGAATCGGACGGCCCAGATTAATCCGAAGCTTGATAACTCGATCCGGGTCCACTTCCGACTCAAATTTGATCCAGTATGCCCTAGGTCCATGAACCTTTCATGCCTACAAAAATAGATCAAAAATTTAGTTGCCAAATAATTCAAATATGTACAGATTTGCAATTAAGTCCAAAATAAAAGCAAGTTCTAAAACCTAGGATAATTTCACAATTAAGCAAGAAAAACATGGGTCAAACATGGATTTTAGCAACTAAAATAATCAATAAAATGGTACTTATCAACTCCCCCACACTTAAGCTTGAGCGTCTCGCGAAATCACTAAGTATGTATCCCCTAGATTTTCTTAAGCATAATTAGAAGCAAATGAAAAGAAATTACCTAAGGTTGTCAATTCTCAAAAATCTAAGCTCTATGGATTAGTATCTTGTCCTTAAATCAACAACTTAGCCTTTTCATCCTTCATGAGTCATCGAGATGAATTTAACTCACTAGCCTTTCAAGGAAAGTTTTGGTGGCTCTCTCCTTAAATTCTAAGTTGATGATGGAAGTGGAGCTCACTCAAACACACATGCTTCTTACACTACCATAGGCTTTCTTATTGTCTACTATCCACCATTATTCATGATTAGGATCAACATCTACAAAAACAAATGAAAACATAGAAAATGGTAAAGAGTGGAATAAAAGCCAAGGAAATAGAAAATTGATGGAGTGGAAGACTTGAGTGCTCAAGAATGTTTCCAATGCACTTTGCTTCTCTTCAAATCAAATCTGAGTGGTGGAGTAAGAATTTGAACAATGCCTTTGAATTGGGTGAAGAAAACCCTATTGATTTCCTTGTGCCAAGTTTTGCCTATTGCGTGCCAACTTGTTTCCTTCTCTTTTCTCATCATTTTTTTTCTTTTCTTTCCCCTTCTCTAGTGAAATCAGAATGATGGTGGAACAATTCTTCAATTTGGATGAGATTATCTTCACTAATTGCATGGTGCCGAAACTCAATGGTGTGCCATTTTGACTCTTTATTTTTTCTTAGCTGCAATTTTTTTTCTTCAGTTTACATTCTGCCGAGCACCATGGGAACAGAACTGAATACTTGTATACTGCCAAATTCTTCAATTATGCCAGGTTCTGCAGTTTCCTGAAGTACTTAGTTCCAAACAAACCTTCAACTCCCAAGATAAGAACACTGCAATTTTTTTTTCTTCTTTTTCTGTTCTGATTTGAAACTTCCCAGCAGCCACGTTCTTTTGTTCTGATCAGCAGTGGATATCTTTGATACAAATTTGATACACTTATATACTAAGTTCCTTGATTCACATCCCTTGAAAATCAATTTCAGTCCCAAGTTGATACCACACTTGTGTAAAAAACTGCTTGCATGGAATACAACCTTCTGAATTTTTTTCTTTTCCAGCTGCATTTTCCACTCTGATTTCAAGCTTGCTGTCGAGTGGTTTAGCTTAGGTTCTCATCGCAATTAACTCAGCGTCAGCTCAAATTAGTCCAGCTGCTCTTCAATTACCAAACTGCAAAGAAAATTGTTGGCACAAATTTTTTTTTTCATACTTGCCACTTTGTTCCTTTTGTTTTTCTTTTCTGTTTTTCTCTTTTGGGTTCAGTTATGTTGTGGCCATGCTTCAACCTTTATCAGAAACAACTTTAACCCAGCCTTCCGTGAGCTTCAAGTGGACTGATCAGCACATTTGGCACAAAGAAGTGGCAACTCCAAGTAGCAGATTTTCTTCCTTTTTGCTTTGCATACCAATATTTCTCATTGCAGATTTTCTTCTTCTTTTCTCTCTTTTTTTTTCTTTGCGTGCCTCAAGGATCTTCAAGGTATGATCAAGAATCTGGATCTCCAATTGCTTCCATCTCTCTTATTCATTTTGGACACCAAACTCAACTCACTTGGCACCTTTTGACTTCAATTTGACAAAAAAAAAAATTCTCTTTGAAATGAAATGCATCCTTGATCCAAAATAATTCCAAACTCTAGTCACTCCCCCACACTTAAATCTTTGTCCGTCTCGGGCAAAGTAGCATCAAGAAAACATCCCAAGCAAACAAATCCATAGAAAAAAAATGGGGTTAAGAGTAGGAATAAAGAAAGACAAATAGAATAGACATGATTTTTGCCAAAATTGATATGGAAAGGTAAACAAAGTGATTAGCCTCTATAGATGTGATCCAATCATTAAAATATGATTTTGAAAGAACCTAAGCAAGTTCTAGAGTACAATAGCATATGTGTGTCACAAATATAAGGCTAATTCTCACTAGACAAAAATAATTCATCTCAAGTTATCAATTAAGAATCTAAAACCAAGTAGTACTCAAGCATCCAAGAATTCATCCATTAGCTCAAACCCTAAGTTTTGACAACCAGATTTAATTTATTTTCAAGAGATTCTAAAATGACATGAAGATAACCTAGAGGGGTACATTTATTCCTAATCATGCAAGAAAACTAAAATGGTATCTACAATGACTCCTAGTCATTCTACTCTACTTATGCATTTATTAGCAAGGACTCAATTTAAAGGAAAATTCTAGGAGTCATAAAAGTGAAGGAAAATGCAAAAAGAAAAATAAACTCCCATTTATTTCTGGTGGACGGAGCCTATCAAGAAGTAGCCTCCATCGTGGTAGTGGAGGAGTCTGGGTGGCTGAGAGAATTAGGACTCCCCCACACTTGAACTTTACACAAAAATGCTCAGGTGGCCACAGGCGATTTAGGTTCAAGATCCACTGAAGGAATGGAGTGCTATGAATTAGAGTAAAATCAACTCCTCCTTCTTGATGCCTTTTGAAAGATTTTCCAGGAGGCTGGAGTCTATTCAGATGGAGCACCCACTCCAGTAGTCTTCTGGACCCTGCAAAATAATGTAATACCTCTCTCAAGCGTGCAGGGTAAGAAGAAAATAAAATAATATCAGTCTCTGCATGAAATGTATCCAAAACTGCATCACATCCAATTAAATCAATTTTTGATGCCTCAATAAATTTTTCACAGTTATTTCCTACAAAATTTGCATCCAGGAACTCATCACAAACAAAGAAATCAATTTTTGGCACTTCAATAGAAATATCACAATTATTTTCCATCAAGGATGTATCAAGCAATGTATCACAACCTATGAAATCAACTTTAGGTGCCTCAATGAATTTTTCACAATTATTTTCAGCATAAGATATATCAAAAGACTCATCACAACAGTCAACATCAATTTTAGGCACCTCTAAAAATTTTTCACATTCAGCATTTTCATGATATGTATCACCACATGCTTCAAATTCAGCAACTTTAACACTAGGTACCTCTAGGGATTTTTCACAATCAAATTCTACAAAAGATGCATTCCTAAATATATCACAAACAATAAAACCAGTTTGAGGTACCTCTATGCAATTTTCAGAAAAATTAGGAGGAGTATTTACCTGATCGTGCTGAAAAATACCTGGACGTTCTACAAGAGTAGATGTATCCGTGTTCTCCTCCTGGTCAAGTAATTGCTCCACTTCAGGTTCAGGTTCTGGTGGACACTCAACTAAAGCAGGTGATCCTTGGGTTCTTGCTTCCACCATGCAAGTCCCTACATTTTCTGGTTCATCCTCTGAATCTTCTAATGTACCAGTCAATTGTGGTGGTCCCTGGGGCTTAGTACAATCCCCTACACCTGTAGAATCATCTCCTATGCATGTTTCCTCAGTAATATCTGCAACAACAATATCAGAAAAATTAGGACCATCAATAACACTATCATCACAAAATAAAAAATGAGAATGGTCCTGTGGAGCTTCAGAATCTTCTTCTTGAGCTGAAAAATTTGGAAATGGATTTTGAGTGGGAATCTCCAGAGGAATGCATGTTGTAGGTGCCCTGATTTTAATGATTTCTTCTTTTTCTTCCACCAAATTTGCAAGATCACTTGAAGAAGGACTTGGCCATGCACTAGGGTCATCTTGAACTGATATAAAATCAATTCCGGGGCTCTCAGAATTAAGAGTAGCTTGAGAAGATAATTCTCTTGATTCTTGGGCTTGCCTTTGCTTCATTTGATGAACTAATTGTTCCAATTGTCTTCCACGGTTTTGAAGCCCTTGTTGTTGTTCTTGAATTTGTTGCAACATCTTTATCATCCTTTGTTGTTGAGCCTCATTCTCATTAGGATTCTCAAAACCTCCTTGATTAGTATGGAACTCCTATTGGTCTTGAAATGTAGCATAAGGCTGCTCAAAACTGTAAGTAGGCTGTGAAGTCTGAAATTGAGACTGTGAGGGTTGATAAAATGGTTGAATAGGCTGATTAAATTGCTGAAAACTTGGTTCACAACTTGGTGGAGATGACTGAAAATTATGATTCTGGAATTCTTGGATCTGAGATTGAAATTGTGGTGGTGAAAACTGAAATTGAGTGGGCTAAAAATTCTGATCTTGTGGCTGGAAATTCTGGTTGCAAGGGTGAAATTGCTGTGGAAATTGACATGGTTGCTGGAAATTCGAATCAACTTGGTACCCTTGTTGAATTCCTTGAAAAGGTGATTGATCTTGTTGATAGGGTTGCTGAAATTGGGGTTGAAAACTCTAGAATTGTGGCTGCCCAATCTGAATTTACTGGAAATTTGGTTGACCTGGCTGAAAATCTTGCTGAAATTGTTGGAATTGCGGTTGAAATTGCTGTGGTGGCTGCTGGAATTGTTGTGGTTGCTGAAATTGTTGTAATGGTGGCTGAAAAAACTGATTTGGTTGCTGAAAATTCGAATAAGGCTGTTGAAAATCTTGATTTGGTTGCTGAAATTGCTGGAAAGGCTAAAATTGTGGCTGAGGTGGCTGAAATGTAGGCTGAATCGGCCGCTGGTAAGTAGATGAATTAGCTTTATGTTTTTGTTGGTATTCCAACACCTTACACCAACATTTCAACTCCATCAATGCCTCTTTTATCTCTGTATAGTCCTCTGGTGAAAACATTTTGATCTTACAGCCCTGTCACACAACAAACAAGAAAAATGGCAGCAACCGTATACAAAAGATAAAGCAAAAGAAAATAGAATCAAATTATATGCCCGTAAGTACACAAGCAAAAATCAAACAAATCAACTAGTTGCTTCCCCAGCAACGGCGCCAAAAATTTGATGAACCCGAAATACTAGGTTAAGTTGTCACGAATGTGTGGGTTCATCAGATTTAGATATTTATAAAAGGCTAGAAACCCTTTTTTGCAATCAAAATATGAAAACGTAGAAAAGGGGCCACAGGTCGTATTTTTCCTCGGGACTAGTTGATGTTGTGTGATTCGAGCTCGTGTTTATGTGTCGTTGATATTTTTGGGTTTCAAATAAAACTTGGGTTTAATTTGCAATTCAGCAATGAAATCACAAAGAAATGGGAGCCACTTCACTAAATGAACTAAACAAAGTGTGTTTAACTTCGGAAATCTCCACTAAAGGCAACCCTAATGCGAAACAAATGAAACACAACAGCTTTTTGACAATTTTAGACTAAACCACATGCTAGCACTTTGACCCTATTTGCAAAATTGAAAATACAATTCAGTACAATCCCCAATGTGAATGATATGATTTCAAGCACAATAATTCACTAAAATGGGTTTAGTCTTGATACAAAACCGTGCCAAAGCTTAACATTGCGTGCCACATGCAAAAGAAATGAAGTTAACTTGCTAAAAAGAGGAAGGAGCTGATGTGCCAAAAACTAATATTAACTGCAGAGAATGGTTTCCGGATTGTCCACTCGAAACAATCTAATGTTAAACGATCCATGAACAAACTGATATGAAATCAGTGCCACACTTCACTTGACATCAAGTGCAGAAATTGCAAGCTGAAAATGCTGCAAAGGAGAATTGCAGTTCATAACTTGATTGGATGCGATGGAAGCTAATTCAAGCACAAAAGTACACTACAAGGCGTGTTTAATCTGGATACAAATCAGTGCGGAGGTTGAGCTTGATACTCTATCAGAAATACTAAATCGAAACTGCACTCAATTACTGATACACAGGACAGAACCTGAGTTCAGAGCAGATGGTGTGCAGACTGAAAACTAAAACAGGAAACAATGAATTCAGAGGTGGAAACTGAGCTAACTTGACACGATTTCAGAAACATTAAACTGAGGATTTCAAGAATTAAAGTTGGATGGCAGAATTCGAAGCTGAAATGCAGAAAACAGAATTGGAACGCAGCATGTGCAAGAAATGCAGCAATACCAAACTGATCAAAATTCAGAAATGAAGCTAAGGGAGAAACAACTTAAATCAACTAAACTAACACACTAGATGTGAAATACACTAAGGAATTCAGAAACTAAAATGAGATTGCAGAAAAGAAAACTGATACACATGCTAATTACTCATAAATGCAGATGTAACACCCGCTTTTTTTTTTTTTTGACCATCATAAAGCGGCGTTACGTTAACATACTTAGGTCATGTAGACATCATAACGCAGCGGAAAACTTTAAACTTACACCTACATGCACTTTCTACCATTCCTAGCATCATAACATACTTAGCATCATGTCATACTTAGCATCATGTTATACTTTAGCATTCTGTCATACTTTAGCATCATATCATAGAGTCATAGTCATATTCATGTACTTAGTAGTAAAGGTAAAGTTCTATCATAAGGCAAGCAAACATATGGTCTCTTGGCCAAGTCACTATCACACACATTCTGCAAAGCCCTCCTGCTGCTTCCTTACTGTTCCTTTGCGTGATCTGCGGTATAAGAAAATAAAACTATAAGCACACAGGCTTAGTAAGACTCTTTCCTACTCACTAAAATCGTCCGTCACTTAATCATAAACATATGAAACATTAGCATACTTAATGCTTTACTTAGATCATCATCCTTATCATCACTTAGCATTCATTCGACATGTCGTGGACATGGCTTCATCACATTCATAGCATGACATAAACATAACCATAAACATTCACGTATGGCATCATACTTGACATAAACATAAACATCGTAAACATTCATAGCATGGCATAATACTTGACATAGACATAAACGTCGTAAACATTCATAGCATGGCATAATACTTGGCATAGACATAAATAAAATCATGACATAACCTAATTAAAATCATGGCATCATATACTAACATGAGCATAAATAAAATAATGGCATTCCAACATAACATAAACATGACTAAATCATGGCATCCTAAACTAACATGAACATAAATAAAATCATGACATTCTAACCTAGCATAAACATAATTAAATCATGGCATCCTAAACTATCATGAACATAAATAAGATCATGGCGTCCTAACTTAGCATAAACATAATTAAAGCATGGTATTCTAAACTAGCATAAAATCATGGCATCCTAACTTAACATAAACATAATTAAATCATGGCATGAGCATAATAAAATCATGGCATAGACATAAATAAAATCATGGCATAAACATAAATAAAATCATGGCATAAACATAAATAAATCATGACATCCTAACCTAGCATAAACATAATTAAATCATGGCATCCTAACTTAGCATAAACATAATTAAAGCATGGTATTCTAAACTAGCATAAAATCATGGCATCCTAACTTAACATAAACATAATTAAATCATGGCATGAGCATAATAAAATCATGGCATAGACATAAATAAAATCATGGCATAAACATAAATAAAATCATGGCATAAACATAAATAAATCATGGCATCCTAACCTAGCATAAACATAATTAAATCATGGCATCCTAACTTAGCATAAACATAATTAAAGCATGGTATTCTAAACTAGCATAAAATCATGGCATCCCAAATTAACATAAACATAATTAAATCATGGCATGAGCATAATAAAATCATGGCATAGACATAAATAAAATCATGGCATAAACGCAAATAAAATCATGGCATAAACATAAATAAATCATGGCATAAACATACTTTTCATAAACATACCTTTCATAACATAATGCATAGCATAAATGGATGCATGTAGCAACTGTGCATATATATATATATAAGGATGCTTAATCTTGAAAACATGCTTTTAAATACTTGAACATAATCATAACATGCATTGGGCCCTGGCTTGTACCACATACATACATCATAAGCGCGCATCCCTAAGTAAATACGAGGTAGCTAGCCTCGACCTACTAGGGTAAGGACAGCATAGTCGGTAGTCCCCGAACCGAGGCGTTCTTAAGGTGCCCATCCCTGTTGCACAGCTTCGGTAGTGCCAGAACCGTGGACAGCATAGTCGGTAGTCCAGAACCGGGGCGTTCTTAAGGTGCCCATCCCTTGGACCCATACTTTGGTCCGGTACAAGCCCATTCATAAAGTAAAATACTTTTTATGCTTCATCATTCATAAGACATTCATGGCATCTTTATCATAACATAACTTGTTACGGCTCGGCCCGTCTACCGGCCCATTTACCGATCCTTATGACCGTCGTACCGTCGACCATCGACCGTGCCGTTTAGCATATTCATTCATTCATCATACTTAGCCTTCATTCATCATTTTCATTATTAGACATGGCATAGGTACACATCATTCATATAGCATGGCATATACACACAAGCATGACATACATTCATATCATTCATAAGACATGGCATACATACATATCATTCATACATCATGGCATACATACATATCATTCCTAAATCATGGCACATGTCTAAACATTCTATGACCTAACATATATTTCATGACTTATAAGCTAAAGGTTTAGTTAACATGGTATTCTTCCACCTTACTTTAGCATACCTCCTAATCACCTATACCCTAGGGTACTCTAGGGTACCCCAAAAATTCCCAAAAATTATATTTACTTACTACACATCATAAGGGAACACTAAATAACATTATCATGATTTTTAACATATTTTTAGACCTTTAAAACATGCTGGCCGAAACCCTTGAACCTAAAGTTCTGGGTTTTGCTTCCTTCATGTTGGCCGAAACTCTAGGGTGTCCTAGAGCACTCTAAAAATTCCCAAAAATTATAATTAACTTCTAAACATCATAAGGGAACACTAAATAACATTATCATGATTTTTAACATATTTTTAGACCTTTAAAACATGCTGGCCGAAATCCTTGAACTTAAAGTTCTGGGTTTTGCTTCCTTCATGTTGGCCGAAACTCTAGGGTGTCCTAGAGCACTCTAAAAATTCCCAAAAATTTTACTTAACTTCTAAACATCATAAGGGAACACTAAATAACATTATCATGATTTTTAACATATTTTTAGACCTTTAAAACATGCTGGCCGAAACCCTTGAACTTAAAGTTCTGGGTTTTGCTTCCTTCATGTTGACCGAAACTCTAGGGTGTCCTAGAGCACTCTAAAAATTCCCAAAAATTTTACTTAACTTCTAAACATCATAAGGGAACACTAAATAACATTATCATGATTTTTAACATATTTTTAGACCTTTAAAACATGCTGGCCGAAACCCTTGAACTTAAAGTTCTGGGTTTTGCTTCCTTCATGTTGGCCGAAACTCTAGGGTGTCCTAGAGCACTCTAAAAATTCTCAAAAATTTTACTTAACTTCTAAACATCATAAGGGAACACTAAATAACATTATCATGATTTTTAACATATTTTTAGACCTTTAAAACATGCTGGCCGAAACCTTTGAACATAGGAACCTTGATTTTGTTTCCCTTCAACATTAAATCCGAAAACTAACCCATATATCATGCCAAAAATCATGGAAATCATAGGTAACTATTATACCACAGGTGAGGGAGTCTTACCTTAGATTTCTTGATTTTTAGACCTTGGATGGAAAGAAGGAAGAAGACTTGACCACACCTAGCCCTTGGAAACTTGAGGAGACCTTAGATCTTGGAGGATGAGACTTTTTGTGAAGTTTTCTCAAGGGAGAAGTCCTCCTTGAGTGCTCGGCAAGAATGGAGAAGGAAGAGAGAAGCAAATGCAATTTATGGCATGAAGAATGAAACTCCCAAACCCCCTTATTAATCAACCATTAAAGTGGTGAATGAAGAGTTTCCCATGACCCTTCATCTTCTTCTACCATTTAACCACCATTCACTCCGTTTCCTCACAAGAATTCCTTGTTAGGTGAGTTGGTTAAAGCATTCTTGGTTGTACAAGAGGTCCAATGTTCAATCCTTGGCCCATGCACCTTTATTTTTATTTTATTTAATCCTTTTTCTTATTTTCGAAAATTCCCCTTTTATTTCGAAAATTCTCCAAAAATGACCCATAATTATGCCAATATTCCTAAATAAAATTCTTTTATATTTATATTAATTTTACCCAATTACTACCCATTTTTGGAGCCCATTTAAAGCCCATTAGTACCAAATCTCTTTATTTAAATGGGGAAATTAGACTAATATTTACCCAAAATCATGCTAATATATCCAATTAAATCCTATTTATATTTATACTAACTTTTACCTACAATCCACCGATAATTATGGTACTAGCAAGCCCATATAAGGCCCATTAGTGCCCTTTTTTTCCTAATTTAAATGGGAAAACATGGATTTTCTAGGCCCAAGTTTGCATTAATATTCCTTGGTCCCTTGGAAAATTATCTAAACATGCTTAATATTTTAATAAAATATTAAGAGAATTTTCCGGGTCGTTACAGCAGAAATAGAAATTGGCACACGACTACAACTTGATACTCGAACAATTAAACAAGAATTAAACTGAAACTAAAGCAATTGTGCATAAAACAGATCACTAGCTACTTACTTGAGGAATTGCAACCTAATTAGAACAGAATTGAATTGGAAAAAGGAAACTACAGCTGATACAAAAGACAGTAACAGAAATAACATTCAGAAATAAAATTACAGCTACAAACTGAATTTAACTAAAGAATCTATCATCAACCCCTTCTCTCAGCTCAAGAACACCTTGTTCGTCACGCAAGGGTGAGCCTCGAACCCCTAAGCTCAACAAACCGATGGGAAAACTGAATCTGCGAGTCAACCAACTCAGCTCTGCTCAAATCTAAAAACCCCTTCGATCTCCTCAATCTAGCTTGGTCCAATTGTTCTGATGGCTTAGGAATGATCCGAGCTTACCCGAGAACCCCTCCAGATAGCTCAGATTGATTAAGGATGGAACAAAACCAGATTCAAGGCAATCGATGGCAGAGTTGATGAGACCTCAATCATGCTCTGTTCTTGGGCAATTTAGGGCTGGAAACTTCACAGCATCAGCTTCCCAAAGATCTGGAACTTGCTCTAAGATCGGAATTGATGGGTCGTGCCCCTTGGATTGAAGAAAACTTGAAGAAAATGCGAAGAAAAATCGAAGACGAAGAACTGTGCGGTGAAGACGCGACGAGGAGAAGTGCTGGGAAAATTTGCTTAAGTACTTAATAATGGACGACCCAGATTGATTTGAGGAAATCCAACGGCTGATCTTGCTCTGATTCAATCCAAACTTTGATGATGATGATCAGGGGTCAGGGTCTGCCTCGTGGTAGCTCGAATCCTCCAGATGTGCAACGGATGGTCCAGATCAACCTAATCTTTGAATGGACGATCTAGAACCCTCTGAGCTTGATCCAACGGTTGAATGAGCTCTGATTGGGATGAAATCTTCAGATCTTGATCAGAGTGCTTGATCAGCCCTAACCCTAGCTCAGATTGCCTCAGATGGCTCAGATCTAACCGCTTCTGAATCGGACGACCCAGATTAATCCGAAGCTTGATAACTCGATCCGGGTCCACTTCCGACTCAAATTTGATCCAGTATGCCCTAGGTCCATGAACCTTTCATGCCTACAAAAATAGATCAAAAATTTAGTGGTCAAATAATCCAAATATGTACAGATTTGCAATTAAGTCCAAAATAAAAGCAAGTTCTAAAACCTAGGGTAATTTCACAATTAAGCAAGAAAAATATGGGTCAAACATGGATTTTAATAACTAAAATAATCAATAAAATGGTACTTATCAAGTATCAACTCACAAACAGAGGCAAAGTATATAAATCATCAGCGGGGGGATCAGCATCCTGCATAGGGTCGTCCATCGTGTCATCATCGTCAGGAACAACAGAGACTGCTGCAGCACTGGCAGAGGGCGCACCTCCAGGGAATGTGTGCTGGCGCCACTCATCATACCACGTCTGCTGCAGCGTACGGATCTCGGAGACATCAGACTCCACCGTGGTCAGTCTGCGGTCGAAAGATCGGAACCCCGAACGGATCTCCTCTCGATAGAGCTCTCGTATGTGAAGATCATGCTGGATCGTCTGATCCAGCTTAGAAATCTGCCATCGTAGATTCGGGTCCGGCTCATAGTCGTAGTGAGCAGCAGCAGCGGCGGGAGCCTCCTGAGGTGCAGCTGCATCTGCTGGTACCTGAAAGTGTGGACCTCCCCCAGGTAGCTCGCCATGTCCCCTCCCGTCCTTCCAAACCAAGGCCCCATCGTGATCCCGTATGATGATGCCGGACTTGGCAAATGCCCGTCGGCCAAGTCTGCAATCGTGTCGGACCATAGGCACTGTCCTGCCCTTGGTGACATCAACACCTACTAACAAAAGCCAGTCGGTGATGACATAACCAAATGGCATATAGACTGTGCGCCGGCTCGGCTTTTGATAGGATAAGATGGACTGGAAAATGCTCTCCATGATATCAAAGTCCATGCGGCAGTGCATGTCATAGAGCATCAAGCAATGATAGGGTCGGATCTCGGCTAAGGGCTCGGAAGTGATCGGCAGGATATAGTTTGTAATGATCTTGAAGAGTACGTAATCGGTAGGAGAGAGACGAAGTGCTGCAAAGGTCAGAAAATCAGGACTCAACTCGTCAAGCCCGGCTGGGCGGGGATGTCCAAAGAAATGATGATAAATGGTGTCGGGGATAACATCGGCAAAAGGAGCCAACAAGGGGTCAGGGAGCTCAGGATAGATAGAATATAAGTTAGGCGATCGCCGACCGCCTAGATACTCCGCTAAGATCTCATAAGAGAAATCGAGATTTCTCTTTGCGATCCGGGTAGTGAATTCAAAGCCCCCTTGAGGCCCTTGTTGAAAATTGTTGTAAAACTCCGAGACAAGGTCGTAATTGATAGTCCTTTCAAGAGAAAGGAGAAAGCCAAGATTGTAGAAAGTGACTATCTCCATGATGGAGGGGCAGTGCTCAGTCAGAAAGGGAACATCAATTAATCGGCAGGAGAGCAATTTGAAGGTCCTGGACTCAAAAGCCTGTTCGCAAGCAGCATTGGGAAAGCGAGAACTTGAGGAAGGCTGAGGCCTTCGGGAGGGCGCAGATGAAGAAGGGGCTTTACCCTTGGAACCGCCCTCCACTGGGTCTTTCCCCTTAGATGATCTTGTAATGGATTGGAATAATCAAGACAGCAGTTCTGATCAAGATTTGATCACATTGGTCAAGACAAAATTTAATCAAGTGAACACATACGTTTGATCAAGAACACAGGATTTGATTTAATCAGTGGAGTCAGATACAGTCACGACACCAAGTTGGTACAAATCAAAGGATCACAAAGGTAAGAGTTGATCAAAAGTCAAATAACATAGAGATTTGATAGAGTTTAGGTCATGGCATAAGCAAGGTCACAACAAACACCACAAGATAAAAACCTTGATTAGCACAAACTCATAATCAAAGAGTTGATTTGTAAGATAAACTAACCAAAAATACTTACTTAGGTGCCATTGATGTTGATTTGGGAGGATCTTGAAGGCTGGAAGGAGAGCTCGCGCAGGAGAAGTTTTCGGCGCAAGAAAGGAGCGCAAGACCTTGAGCGAGAATGGAGCTCGGACAAGGAAGAGCTTGCACAACACCTTCTCAGGATCGCACACGCACAGCACGAGGACGAAGAATCGTATGCGTAAGGAAGAAGGAGAGAGGGGGGGGGGTTCGGCACTGAGGGGTTTTGGTCGGCTAGGGCTTGGGAAGTGAAGAGAACCTGTGATTAAATCGGTTGGTGGATCGGTCCACCAACCGCAATTTAATGCGTTTGAATGGATCACCGTTCAATCTGATAGCTCTCAGACCGATCAGGCTCTGGCCTGATCGGACTGTCCTGATCCTAATCGGTCGGGTGACCGATCAGGCAGGCTCCTGATCGATCGACTGATCGACAGGATGCATACAGTAGGGTTCGGAGAGTGAGCTGTGAGCCCCCTGATCGGTCTGGGGACCGATCACCACAGGGTGCCGGATCGGTCCGGGGACCGATCCAGGCCAGCACAGAATGTTTAGACAAAATTTCGCCCAAGTCTCTGTGACCCCTCTGATCGGTCTGTGGACCGATCACCACAGGAGAGAGCCAGATCGGTCAGGTAACCGATCAGCCATACTCCTGATCGGTCCAGTGACCGATCAGGGTTCCTGATACTCACTGATACGATCTGAGACTTTCAGTTTCAGACTTCCACACAATTTCTGAAGAGATCTGATGACAGATATCGATCTTGGAAGTGATCTCTTGACTATAATTGATCCCTAAACAAGGATCAAAGGTCCTTATGGTGGTAACAATCACTTTACTCCACTCAATTGGAGTCAAACTTAATCAACAATCATTCAAACAAGTTTATATCAAATTCAAGTTTCCAATCAAGTTTCCTTGATTGGAATGTCCAAGTATGATCATGGAGCCAAATACACATGTGTTATGCATTGGTTTTCCCCATACTTGGTCACCGAAGTGATTTTTATCTCGTCAACTTACTTTCTCAAGGAATGCATTGACATTTTGAGAAGTTGAGTTGATCTTAGCATCTCACCCCATTTCTAGCAAACAAAAACATTTTGTTAAGCCTTATATTTTTTGTGAGATGTCCCCAAAGTTATCCAATTGTTTCCCAACAATTTGAAATGATCATCAAGGGTTTTGAATGCATTTTGATGTCTATAAAGCGCGACACATTCCCAACTCCCTTCTTAAGAAGCTAAACTCATTTTCGGGGAGTGGTTTAGTGAAAATGTCTGCTAAATTTGATTTGGACTCTACATATGAGAGTACAACATCTCCTCTAGCAACATGATCTCTAATGAAGTGGTGACGCACTTCAATATGCTTAGTTCTAGAGTGATGGACTGGATTCTTAGTTAGGTTAATTGTGCTAATGTTGTCACACAACACGTGCACACCTTTGTAGCTTAATCCATAGTCCTCTAGAGTATGAATCATCCACAACAATTGCGATATACTCTCTCCCATAGCAATATATTCTGCCTCGGTCGTGGAGAGAGCAACACAATGTTGCTTCCGACTTGACCAACTAACTAGAGATGATCCTAGGAATTGGCAACCCCCACTCGTGCTTTTCCGATCCAACTTACATCCAGCATAGTCGGAATTGGTATAGCCAATTAGGTCAAATGATTCGGTACGGGGGTACCAAAGACCAACACTAATTGTGCCCTTAAGGTATCTCAAAATTTGTTTAACCGCAATTAGATGAGATTCCTTGGCACATACTTGATACCTAGCGCACATACCCACAGCAAAGAGTATATCAGGTCGACTAGCTGTGAGGTATAGCAAACTACCAATCATGCTCCGATATTGAGTCAAATCAACCGGTTTACCACTCTCATCATTGTCTAATCTTGTGTTTGTAGCCATGGGAGTGGTTACCTCTTTTGAATCACTCATGTTGAATTTTCGAAGCATCTCTTGAGTATATTTAGATTGGTGCACATGGATCCCATCTCGGGTTTGCTTGATTTCAAGTCCAAGGAAGAAAGTCAACTCTCCCACTAGACTCATTTCAAATTCACTTTTCATGTGTCCAATGAACTCATTCAAATAACCCTTATTGTTTAAGCCATAAATTATGTCATCGACATATACTTGGGCTACAAAAATATTGTCACCATCTCTCCGTAGAAACAGTGTAGGGTCTATTTGGCCTCTTACAAAGCCTTTTTCAATTAAGAATGTCGACAACCGCTCATACCAAGCTCGGGGTGCTTGTTTAAGGCCATAGAGTGCCTTTTTGAGCTTGAATACGTGGTTTGGGAATTCGGTACTCTCAAACCCCGGAGGTTGTTCGACATAGACCTCTTCTCTAATTAAGCCATTTAGAAAGGCCGATTTGACATCCATTTGATATAACTTGAAACCCCGATGTGCTGCAAATACAAGCATCAGTCGGATGGACTCTAATCGCGCCACGGGAGCATAGGTCTCATCATAATCAAGGCCTTCAACTTGACTATAGCCCTTGGCCACTAAGCGTGCCTTGTTTCTTATGATTTCTCCCTTGTGGTTCAATTTATTTTTGAAGACCCATTTGGTTCCAATAATGGTGGTCTTCTTGGGTCTAGGGACTAAGTTCCAAACTTGACTTCTTTCGAATTGACCTAGTTCATCTTGCATCGCAATGATCCAATCGGGATCATTTAATGCTTCATCAATTTTTCTAGGTTCAATTTCGGAAATTAAAGCAACTTCATTAGCCTCATTCCGGAAGAATGATCTAGTTCTAACCCTATGATGGATGTCTCCAACAATTTGGTCTTGGGGATGACTAGAGGCTAATCTAGTTTGTCTAGGTGTTGGTGGTGCTTCTTGAATGGTTTCACTAGACACAAGCTCAGCCTCAGGATCCGGCTGACCTATGGGTTGTCTAGGCTCACCATCATCAGATTCATCACCATCAACAACATTTGGAGTTTCATTCAAACTTAGTCTCCTAAGTTCGAATTGGACTTCATCTTCTGGTTGTTCATTGACTTTCGGAATTTCTTCAAAGATAATATCAGAAGATTCTTCAACCAATCTAGATTTCTTATTGTAGACTCGATAGACTTTGCTAACTAGGGAGTACCCGACCAGTATCCCTTCATCAGCCTTTGCCGTGAACTTTTCAAGGTGATCCTTGGTGTTTAGGATGAACACCTTACAACCAAAC
>JAGFNQ010005668.1:0-21510 GCA_024364735.1 Boesenbergia rotunda
GAGAGATGGAATGACTAACCACCAAACGAAGAACGGAATCAAAATTCCAGGAAGAAGGAAGGAGTAGCACCCGCTTCTTCTTCTTCTTCGGCAGCTTCTTGGTGGTGGTTGAAGCTCACGACAAAAAGGGGTTCTCCTTATAGGGCCGACGGCACTAGAGGAGGTAGAGGGAGAGAAGGAGAGAGAGAGAGGGCTTATTTCTAGATCTCTTAGATTAATCTCCAAGCCTTGCCTTGGTTCCTTTATATAGTAGCCTCTCAATCGCCAAGTCTCCTTTGTATAGAATAAATTTTCATAAGAAATTTATCATATAAATTTTTCTATGAATTATTCCATCATGCCAAGTTTTTATCATAATTTAATTTATGATAAAAACAACCATGTCTCCCTTTTCTTATGGAAAGAAATTTCTTTATATAAATTTCTTTATCATGGTAAATCAATCTATTATTGATTTTATAAAATAAAATAAACCAATCCATGGTTTATTTTAATTTCCATGAAAAATAAATCTCTTTATATAAATTTCTTTATATAAATTTTTTTATTCATAATTTTATAAAACAAACCACGCTCGGTTTATTTTATAATTTGAACCAAAAATTCAGTTTTCCCCTTTTGTTGTGGCCGACCAAACAAAGAGGGTGGAGACCCTCTTTGGCCGGCCAAATCCAAACTAAAACTATACGAATTAAACTCATTTAATTCGTCCAATAAGTCTTCAAAAGACTTAGACATTTTATACTTCCGATGCGTCTCTGAAAAATTCAGATTCGACTTATCTCTCTCGATCGGAAAATCCAATTTTCAACTCGTTTTAAATCCCTCGGATTACTCGTAGTGCGTGTGACTAAATAGGCTTTCGATTTATGTTGGCCGTCTATAATTAACCAATTATAGAACGATCATCAGTGGCACCTAGTAGTACATCATGATGCCCAATTAATCGAAAGATCAACAGTTGACCTCAGAAATTATTCTGAAACCCTTCAGCAGCTCTAATGAATCATGCCTCATTCCCTTCACCATCTTATACCCACTTGGTTCAGGACATGGTCTATGTGTGTCAGTCCCCACTAGGCTGACTACGTCACACCTAGCCCAAGCAATGTCTTTCTCGTCCAACGGATTCTAATTACTCTCATGTATCTGAGTTATTCATAGTCAGATCATGTGATGCTCTGGCCAGAGGCTTCGAGTAATAATCTGATGATAGGCCTTGGGTATACATCTCCTCGCAAGGAGTGGTGAATCCTTTGTAGGCTGTTCAAACATCTTCGGGCACTTCGGCTTATACCCAATCATCCTAGGTCCACACCTCCTTGGAGATGCTTGCTTAAGATGTGAAAGTATAAGTCTTCATGACCAAGATGACTTGAACACCGCAAGTCAAAGGAACATCGCACTTAAGCTGCAGTAAGAACTTCATTGACATATCTATATGTAGATTACCATATGAAGTTTTACAGTCAGTCACTCCAATAAACTAGTTCCCTTAACTAGCATTCATGTTTATCTCCGAACATCCCAATGTCACCAGCCAATGAGAATCAGCTGATTAGAGAATAACCCATGCTAGTCTCAACAGAATTGATAGTGTCCGTTTTTATCAATTCATCTACTAGGGACAATTTCAATACTTCACAATTGCACATGTATAATCACTAGTTGTGAATTCATCACAAATTCTCTCATGCTGTGAATTGTATTGTAGACATTCAGTGAATGAGTTTAAGATCTCAATCAAATACAAAAACATGTACACTCAAATAGTGAATATTCATTTATTAAAGTAAATGATTACAATCATAAGGCGATTGTCTTAGGACACTTCTCTCATATTACTAACAAACTCCCACTTGGCCTAATGCCAATCGCTACGGTATCCAATACCACAGGCTTTAACATGACCCTCAAACTTGCTTTGAGGCAAGGCCTTAGTTAAAGGATCCGCTAAATTCCTTTCAGTGGGAATTTTCTCAATTTGTATATCATTCCTACTTATAATCTCTCTGATCAGATGATAGCGGCGAAGCACATGTTTGGATCGCTGAGGAGACCTTGGTTCCTTTGCTTGTGAAATAGCTCCATTATTGTCGCAGTAAACCGGCACTGCTTCATCAATGGTTGGAACCACACCAAGTTCTGAGACAATCTTCTTGATACAGACTGCTTCCTTTGCTGCTTCCGAAGCTGCAATATATTCCGCTTCCATGGTAGAATCTGCTACGGTGTCTTGTTTGGAACTCATCCAACTTATTGCACCTCCATTCAAAGTAAATACGTATCCGGACTGAGATTTGGAGTCATCCTTATCTGTCTGGAAACTGGCATCTGTATACCCACGTATTATCATATCTCCTTCTCCATATATTAGGAACACATCCTTAGTTCTTCTTAAGTACTTAAGGATTATCTTGACAGCCGCCCAATGATCCATTCCTGGATCAGACTGGTATCTGCTTGTGACGCTCAGAGCATATGAAACATCGGGCCTAGTACATAACATAGCATACATGATAGATCCTATCGCGGATGTATAAGAAATCTTATTCATGCAAATCCTCTCGTCTACTGTGCGCGGACACATAGACTTTGAAAGGTTGATCCCATGCCTGATGGGAAGGTAACCTTTCTTGGATTCTGACATGCTAATCCTTTTTAGCACTCGGTCTATATATGTAGACTGCGAAAGACCAAGCAACCGTTTTGATCTATCTCTATAGATTCTAATCCCAAGGATATAGGTTGCTTCTCCCAGGTCTTTCATGGAGAAAGTTTTGGACAACCAAATTTTAATCGACTGTAAGACTGATATATCGTTTCCTATAAGCAATATGTCATCGACATATAATACTAGGAATACGACTGCACTCCCACTAACCTTCTTGTACACACAAGGTTCGTCAGGATTTTGTGAGAAATCAAACTCTTTGATTGTCTCATCAAAACGGATGTTCCAGCTCCTGGATGCTTGCTTCAGTCCATATATGGATCGTCGAAGCTTGCATATTTTGGTTTTATCAACCGATGTGAAACCTTCAGGTTGTATCATGTATACATCCTCAAGCAAGTTTCCATTAAGGAAAGCTATTTTCACATCCATTTGCCATATCTCATAATCATAATGAGCTACTATGGCCAGGAGCATCCGAATGGATTTAAGCATAGCTACTGGCGAATAGGTTTTGTCATAATCAATTCCTTGTTTCTGACGATATCCTTTTGACACTAGTCTAGACTTAAAGGTAACAACATTACCTTCCATGTCAGTTTTCTTCTTGAAAACCCACTTGCACCCTATGGGCTTAATCCCTTTAGGTGGGTTAACCAAGTCTCATACTTGATTTTCGTACATGGAATCCATTTTCGACTTCATGGCTTCAAGCCATTTGTCCCTTTCTGAACTTTTCAGAACATCATCATAACTGATAGGTTCGTCATCGCTAACGAGTAACACGTCATTCGATTCACTTACGAAAAATCCGTATCTCTCTGGAATATTGCGTGTCCTATCAGATCTACGAAGTAGTGGTGTTGTTTTAGGTTCAACTGATAGCTCATCATTATGAGTTATTGGTTGTGGGTCTAGACTAGGTATCTCTGTAATGTCTATTAGAGTTTCTTGAACTTCTTCAAGTTCAATATTACTCCCACTGTTTTCTTGTAAAAGAAATTCTTTTTCCAGAAATACAGCATGCCTTGAAACAAACACTTTTTGTTCCAAGGGATAATAGAATTGGTAACCCTTTGTTTCCTTAGGGTATCCAATAAATAGATATTTATCAGACATAGCATCCAATTTGTCTGATACAGTCCGCTTCACAAAAGCAGGATAACCCCATATCTTAAGGTGAGTTAAGTGAGGTTTCTTACTATTCCACGTCTCATATGGAGTAGTAGAGACTACATTGGTCGGGACTCTGTTTAGCAAGTAAACAGCTGTCTTGAGCGCATAGCCCCAAAAGGATTTTGGAAGAGTTGCATGATTCATCATGGATCTAACCATGTCCATCAAGGTTCGGTTACGCCTCTCAGATACACCATTATGCTGTGGTGTATATGGCGGAGTCCATTGAGGCATTTTAACGAGCACCTTGTGTGCCCAAATCCCTAAGTCTTGACTTTCGGGAATTTCTTAAGGCCTTGGCCTTTTCTTTTCTTTTCTTTATCTTCTCTTTTCTTTTCTCATAACTTTTCTTAGACCCTAACTTCATATAGGGTACTTAATTAAACTTATACAAGCATGGATTAAACTAGAGTTACATGCAAAATAATAAACTCAAGGAAAATTACACTTTTAACATTCTAACGGGAAAAACTTACGGAAAAACCGCCTCTTACTGCAGGTGAGCAGTACTTACTTCGATATCTTGGACTTACAACCAAGATTGACGTCTAGGGCTCGGGAGAAACTTGAGATCTCGATGAACCGTTCGCGCCTACGCGTTCCTCTCGTCGAGACGAACGAAACGCTCCGCCCTCCTTGCTTCTTCCTTGGCCGGCGCCCCCTTAGAAGAGGAGAGGGGGTCTTGGTGTGGTTGGCGTGTGCACAAGAGAGGGGAGGAGAGGGGTCGGCGGATGGTGAGGAGGAGAAGTTGCCGAACCAAAATAAAAAAACCCCACTTAAGTTCTTCTATTTATACCAAGGGGTATTTCGGTTCAACTTATAACTTAACTTAATATCTCTCTATTTTCTTTCAGCACACCCCTGCTGGGGCTCCTGGTTAACCCGACCAACTTAAGTCGTTGATCCCATGGGAGGTCTCGGGTTCAAAACTCATCCAGGCAACTTTTTGCCGAAAACTCTATTTCTTTTAATAAAAATACTAAACAGACTCGGAAAATTCCCTAAAAATATTCTAAAAATTCCTAAAAATATCTATAATATTTATAAAACATTTCTAACTAATTTCAAGGACTTTAAGGACTTAAAGTGGAAATTTTGGGGCGTTACAATCCCCCATACCTTATGAAAAGTTCGTCCTCGAACTTAGAATAATTCTGGATATCTTTCTCTCATGCTGTCCTCACGTTCCCAAGTGGGCTCCTCATGCTGTTGATTCTGCCAGATGACCTTCACTAGTGGCACCTCTTTGTTTCTTAATCTTTTAACTGCTTTGTCCACTATCAGTGTCGGTCTGCTCTCATAGCTAAGATCTTCTTGGATCTGCACTGACTGAGGCTGAATCACTTGATTGGGATCATGAATACACTTCTTTAGCATAGAGACATGAAAGGTACTGTGGATAGCTGACATATCCTCTGGCAAGTCCAGCTCATAGGCTACCTTCCCAACTCTATAATCTTGTAGGGTCCTATGTAGCGAGGACTCAGCTTGCCCTTTTTGCCAAATCTCATCACTCCCTTCATAGGAGCGACCTTGAGAAATACTGAATCTCCAACTTGGAATTCAAGTGGCCTACGGCGTGTGTCAGCATAACTTTTCTGTCTACTCTGGGCAGTCTCAATCCTATGGCGGATCGTCTGGATAGCCTGAGTGGTCTCATCTATAAGCTCAGTCTGGCTGCCTAGTCCTGACTCCATCTCTTTCTTCTCACCAGCTTCTTGCCAACATATGGGTGATCTGCATTTCCTGCCATACAATGCCTCATAAGGTGCCATCCTGATGGTGGCCTGATAGCTATTGTTGTAGGCAAACTCAGCTAAGCACAGAAATTTGCACCAACTGCCTTTATAGTCCAACGCACAAGCCCTGAGCATGTCTTCTAAAATCTGATTTACTCTCTCTGTTTGTCCATCTGTCTGGGGATGGAAAGCTGTGCTGAACTGAAGTCTGGTGCCTAGGGCGTCCTGAACACACCTCCAAAAATGGGAGATGAACCGCCCATCTCTGTCAGGAACGATCGACTTCGGAACTCCGTGAAGCCTGATTACTTCTTTCACGTACAGCTGTGCTAACTGCTCTACCGAATGCGATAACTTGATGGCTAGGAAGTGGGCAGACTTGGTCAATCTATCCACTATCACCCATATTGCATCGTGTCCATGGGTAGTCCTTGGGAGACCTGTGATAAAATCCATGGATATCTCTTCCCACTTCCACTCTGGAATGGGAAGAGGCTGCAAAACTCCTCCTGGTCTCTGGTGCTCTGCTTTGACTCTCTGGCAGGTCAAGCAGGTACTGATATATCTGGCCACGTCTCGCTTGAGTCCAGACCACCAGAACCTCTTCTTTAAATCTTGGTACATCTTGGTAGAACCAGGATGCATAGAGTACGGGGTACTGTGGGCTTCTTCTAAAATATTCTTTCTTAGTTCCTCATCATTGGGGACGCAAAGGCGGTCTCCAAGATAGAGGGTGCCGCTGTCTGATACTCGAAACTCTGAATTTTCTGCCTCTTGGATCCCCTGCTTGATCTTCTAGATCTCTGGGTCTTGATCTTGCTTTTCTTGTATATCCACAAGCAGGGTTGACTCTAGAGTCAATGCAGAAAGTTGCCCAATTATTACCTCGACCCCAAAATCCTTTATTTCTTTCTGAAGCGGTAGAGACAGTGATGATAGGGACATCAGTGCTGCACAGGATTTTCTGCTCAGTGCATCTGCCACTTTATTAGCTTTACCTGGGTGGTAGAGGATTTCACAGTCATAATCTTTGACCAACTCTAGCCACCTGCGCTGCCTCATATTCAGATCCTTCTGAGTGAAGAAGTACTTCAAACTCTGATGGTCTGTGAAGATTCTGCACTGCACTCCATACAGGTAGTGTCTCCAGAGCTTCAGTGTAAAGACCACAGCTGCTAGCTCAAGGTCGTGAGTAGGGTGATTCTTCTCATAGTCCTTGAGCTGTCTGGAGGCATATGCTATTACTTTACCATCTTGCATGAGGACAGCTCCAAGGCCCATCTTGGATGCATCACTGTAGATGTCAAAGGCCTTGTCACTCTCTAGAACAGTCAGGATGGGAGCACTGGTCAGTCTCTTCTTCAGCTCTAGAAAACTGTGCTCGCATTTATCTGACCATTCAAACTTCTTGTTCTTTCTGGTCAAGGCTGTGAGTGGAGAGGCTATCCTGGAAAAGTCCTCCACATATTTTCTGTAATATCCTGCCAGGCCTAAGAAGCTTCTGATTTCATTGGCATTCTTGGGTCTACACCAGTTGCTGACTGCTTCTATCTTGGCTGGATCAACTTGAATGCCTTCTTTGGATACAATGTGACCTAGGAAGGTCACCTGATCTAGCCAAAACTCACACTTTGAGAATTTGGCGTACAACTCCTTCTGGTGTAAGGTTTGCAACACTATCTTCAGGTGTTCTTCATGTTCTTTCCGAGTCTTTGAATGCACTAGGATATCATCAATGAAGACAATGACGAACTTGTCTAGAAAATCCTTGAACACTCTATTCATTAGATCCATAAACGTCGCAGGGGCGTTTGTCGCTCCAAAGGGCATGACCACAAACTCATAGTGCCCATATCTTGTACTGAAAGCAGTCCTTGGCACATCACTCTCCTTCACTCTGAGCTAATGGTAACCTGATCGCAGATCTATCTTGGAGAACACTGTGGCTCCCTTCAGCTGATCAAATAAATAATCTATCCTTGGCAAGGGATATCTGTTCTTGATGGTTACCTTATTCAAAGCTCGTTAATCTATGCACATTCGCATAGATCCATCTTTCTTCTTGACAAACAGTACAGGAGCTCCCTAAGGTGAATGACTAGGGCGGATGAAACCCTTGTCAAGCAGCTCTTGCAATTGTTCTTGTAATTCTTTCAGTTCTGCTGGTGCCATGCGATAAGGTGCCTTCGAAATTGGGTCGGTTCCTGGGGCCAACTCAATTTCAAACTCCATTTCCCCATTGGGAGGGAGTCCTGGTAACTCTTCAGGAACCACCTCAGGATAGTCACAGACTAACCTCACTTCTTCTCTCTTTAATCCTTCTCCTTGACTCGCATCCACTATATGAGCTAGAAACCAGAGCACCCCTTCTCTAACATTCTCTGAGCTTGTAAGGTAGGTAGGAACCTATTTATCTTTCTCCTTGGGTCTCCAATAAACTCAACCGAAGGTTCTGCTTCTGGTGTGAACTTGACTTTTTCTTGCGGCAGTCTATAGAAGCATTATACTTGCTCAAGAAGTCCATTCCTAAAATGACATCGTAATCCTTCATCTCAAGGACTAACAAGTCACTGTAGAGCTCTCGGTTGGAAATCTAGATTGATACTGCCCTTAGCCTCTCAGTAGAGGCCATTACTTCCCCTGACGGTAAGGTTGTTAAGAACTTCATCGTTCAACCTTTCTGGTGGCCTTTATACTGTTTAAGTAGTGCTCAGTGATCAAAGCACTACTTATTAGTTCCTCGGAGGTTTGCAGCCTCTTAACACCGCTAGCCCCCCTTCAACGCTATCTCAGGCCTTAACATCTTGAGCATTAGCCTAACTATCTCTTTTTCTATGCTAACTAGCTCTGGGCACAGATGAGCTAACCGCTTAAACATCTTCACTGCTTCATCCACGGATAGTTCTCCTTGTCTGAACTCCGTGAATTCATCATAATGCTTGTTGGTTACTTGCATGTGAGAGTATTCTTCGAAGAACTCAGTCTCGAAGTCGGCCCATGTCATCTGGCTGACATTTCTCTTGGCCTTGACTCTCTTCCACTATATTCTAGCATCTCCCGTAAGGCAGAAAGATGCACACTTTATCTTCTCTACCTCATGCCAGTCCAGTAGCCCTACTATTCTTTCCAACGTTTTGAACCATGCTTAAGCATCCCATGGTTTGCTTGTGCCTGGGAAGTTCCCTGGCTTCAGTTTCTCCTACTGAATGAGGTACGCTTCTTGCCTTCTAGGAGCTTGCTCCTCGTTTTGGGCCTTTCTAGGACGTCCTCAAATGTATAACTTAACACTTAATGGTAATGTTCCCAAACTTGCTTTAGGATATAACAAGACCTTGGTCTTGATTCTTATCTCATTTCTTAGTCCTAGAACTCGTTCTAGGGCTTAGTAAGACCTTGGTCTTACTCAAAACTTTTATCAAGCACCATGCGTGCCATAATCCCAAAACTTACTTTTGGGCAAATCAAGTAAGTACTTAAGCATTTCTCTAATATCCATTTTAGGGATTAAACATGATTCCGTGGTACTAAGGTATTAAACATGCTTCCTTGTTCTATGCACATATGAGTAAGTACTTAAGCATTTCTCTATACTGAAGTTAAGTAAAGGAGCAATAGAAAAACTGAAACTTAAAGCTTTCTTACTTGAAGACGGCAAGGTTGATGCTGATGTGTGTGTGATGCTGGAGAATGGGAACTGCTCTGATACCACCTGTAGCGACCCGCCTTCTCTGCCTTAGACGGATCGTTACTCTATCTACTTCTCGACTCTAATGCACGACTAGGAATGCGGAAATCTTTTTTTTTTCTTCTCAATTTAAATCTATCTATGATATACTAACTCTAATAGTCATACATGATACCATGGCACACTTCTTTACATCTATAGGACTTTTCTGGAATGGTACCAGTCGACTGCGATCTGACCAGTTGACTGGTATCGGCCTCAGAAAGTTTCTGGGCGCGGCACCAGTCAACTGGCCTCTTGGCAGTCGACTGGTGTATCGGACAGAAGCTACTGTTCGATAGGGCAGTCGACTGGTTCTGAACCAGTCGACTGGCACGCCTGAAAACTGAAAATTCAGATTCGAAACTTAGTTTCCAAAAGCCCACTAAACATATAGTTTCAAGCCATAACAAGACACAACACCATTTTTATACTCTATACTAGTTTCCTAAACATTTTAGCCAATCAAAACAACTTCATAAACTCGAAATTAGAACTTTTTGTGGAAGTAAATAAGCTATTCAAGTTTATATGAACTTTAACCTTAGAGTTTGTACCAATCTTGACTCCTATGCATTCATAACACTAAATACATGTTCTATAACCTTGCTAAAGCATTATGAAATGTGAATGCAACTTTTCTAAACATAATTGAGCAATAAAACTTAATTCAAAAGGGAAACTAGCACTATCTTGGCACATGCATCAATAACTCCAACAAAGTATCAATATTCTAAACTACTCACACTTCTACTTATCCAATGCAATCATAAGGATATGTATGCTAATTGAAATGACATGGAATCTTTACTCTAAGAAATTGAGCATGTAAAACTATCCAAAGCTTAAACGTTCGCTAAAACTCCATAAAGCAATAACTTGGAATTTGAATAAACTTAAACATTGTAATTCAAATAACTAAATTGTCTCGTCTCAAGGATCTCTCCAAAATCAGCCACCACACACACGTCGCTCAGCATCGCCTTGTCGCCTTCCTTCAGAATTGCTTGTCTTTACCTTTACCTACAGTAAGAGGAAATGCATCTATAAGCATAAAGCTTAGTAAGTACTATCTAGCTCACAAAATCTCGAAATGTGCAAACATGCTTCTTGAACAATATGAAATCACATGAGATACTTATATGCTTGAAAGAAACACTAAGAACATGTATAACTCAAAAACAAGCATACTCAAGCATTAATAAATCTTAACTCACTTTTCTTGGCTTAACTTGAAACTTTAGCAATCCTTTAACTTAAAATCCTCCTTTAACTCTTTGAAAACTTTCTTAAACTTTAGAAAACTTTGCTAAAGCATATACTTGAAAATAATAATCACTTGGATCCACTGAAGACGTAAGTACCATCTCATGCGCGTTCCCTAAAAGGTTGGGGTAGCGAGCCACCAATCCTAATAGAGCAGACCTTGGTCTACCAGGGCCAAGACCTTGGAATTGGACACCTGGATTTCTTTAACGACGCCCTTGGACGCCGGGTACTGGCCTTGGAAAATAAAATAGCTTTTCTTTCTTTTCTTTCTTATCTGTAAATGCCTTAGCATTTTCTCGAGCACCTTGTGTGCTAAAATCCCTAAGTCTTGACTTTTGGGGATTTCTTAAGGCCTTGGCCTTTTCTTTTCTTATCTTTATCTTCTCTTTTCTTTTCTCATAACTTTCTTAGCCCCTAATCTCATATAGGGTGCTTAATCAAACTTATACAAGCATATAATGAACTAAGATCACATGAAAAATCTCAAACTAAAGGTAAATGTCTCTTTTAAAACTTTTAAAGGAAATTCTTGCGGAAAAATCGCCTCTTACTGCAGGTGAGCAGTACTTACATTGGTTTCCTTGAACTTACAACCAAAATTGACGTCTAGGGCTCGGGAGAAGCTTGAAATCTCTACGAACCGTCCGCGCCTACGTGTTCTTCTCGTCGAGACGGACGAAACGCTCCGTCTCCTTGGTTCCCTCTTGGTCGGCGCCCCCTTGGAAGAGGAGAGGAAGTCTCGGCTTGATGTTGGCGTGCACACAAGAGAGGGGAAGAGGATTCCCGTCCGTGTGTCGCGCGGCTAGGGTGAGGAAGAGAGAAAACCAAAAATCCAATTTCCTCTCTTAACCTATCTATTTATACTATCTTTATGGAAAAAAACGTAATCATCTATAAATATATTTCTCTCCACCTTTTGTTGTGCTTGATACCCTAGCCCAGCCGGTCACGCGCGTGCTTGCTCTTCCGGTGGTCGCGGGTTCGAACCCCCTGCTGCCCTTTTACGTTTTTCCTTTTTTAAAAATACTAAACGGACTCGGAAAATTCCATAAAAATATTCTAAAAATTCCTAAAAATATCTAGAATATTTCTAAACCATTTTTAAATAATTCTAAGGACTTTAAGAACTAAAAATGGGAATTTTGGGGTGTTACACATCAAGTTATTCTTAGCTATGAAGGTAGGTAATTATACTGATTACATATCACATATATGTAACTATTACTTTATGCTATCAACTAATTGAATGTTTGTATAAATCATTGGGTTGTTAACTCATTAACAAGTATGCAACAATATACATAACACCCAACTGCACCTCTCTTTACATCGACCTTGGTTGTGGCACAACAAATCGATGCTCTAAGCTTAAGGCTGACCTATTAATCAAGAAATAGTTTTAATATGGTTGGAGCTCATTCAACCGTTTAGTCAGGCTTGGATGTGTCCAACAACCAAAACTAAGGATTGACCTCTGACTCTAACTATATTAATCATAAACTAATTCCATGGTTTGAACATGTTGAGGTTCAAGCCGGGCATAGATGTGTCCATCAACCCAAACGAGAAACAAAACTCCGGTTCTAACCATATTAATGGAAGGTGTTGGCCTTAATATTTTGTAAGGGGTTTTGGGTCTCATCCTTTTCTTTCTAAGCACATTCATGACATATAATTATGTCATGTACTAACGATTTTCTTAATAAAGTATGTATGTGACTTAATTTATCAAGTCTCATTAATTGAATTAGAAACCGGATTTCCTAATTCTAATTTCATACTTTATTCAAAGAATTGTTTTGGGAAACAATTTCCTAAATTGTCATAATCAATTTCAGAAATAATATGTTTAAGATTTTGATTTCTCTAAATCAAATCTTATTAAATTAAGAGACAGATTCCCTTAATTCAACCACATATTATTTTCATGAAAATCTTATTTAAGAAAACTCTATAGGAAATAATTTTCTTAATTAATTTTGGAGACAACAATATGTAAGAGCATCACCTCTTAAATCAAATAAGGAAATTATCGTTTGAGAATCACCTCAAAATTTCCATGATTTGATTACATATTTTATTTATGGACTAATTAATTACAACAAATTATTTTCTTTGGGTGGCTCCCCGAGGCTCAGATACCCAAAGAAAAGAAATTTATTGTAAATCTAATTTGGCCCGCTCCCCGAGGCGTAGCCAAATTAAACATGACAATTTTATTCAAAATGGGAAATTAAATTACAACAACTAACTTTAATTTGGGTGGCTCCCCGAGGCACTCCCCAAATTAAAGAATTTTGTCAATAATTTAAAACCAATTCGAATTTAATTGTCAATTAATTATCCATAAATTTGTCTAGACTTTCTTGAAAGAAAGTGCCCAAAATTACAAGATTTCCATAATAGGTTTTCAGAATAATTGTAAGATTCTGGTACAAAGAAAACGTACATATTTCCAAAATTGAAAAATTTTCGAAATAGGAAATTTCTAAAATTGGAAAGTTTCCAAAAATGGGAAGTTTTCACAATTATCATAAAATTTCAGAAACTAGGATATTTTAAAAGTTTGCGAAATTTCATAAGGATTTCCAAACTTTGAAATTCCTAAATCTAAAATTTATCATAATTGGAAAGTTTCCATAATTAAAAAATTTTCCAAAATTGAGATCATGACAAAGTTTTTCGCAAAACAATTATATGATTATGTCGAACACTAACCGGCTCTGATACCACTGTTGGGACCGGGTGCATGTTGACATGGATGCGGGTTCGTAATTTTATAAAATAATTACGTGCAGCGGAAGATTTAGCATAAATAATTTCTCAAATTATTTTAACCACACATCTAGCATGCAACCTTATGTTGTGTAGACATGATCATATATTTAAAATTTTGCAGAAACGGAAACTAATTTACTTGTTACCTCGCGTAACTCGAAGAAAGGGACGAGATCCAACCGTAGCGTCCCTTGGAAGCTCCGCCTCTATTCGCGTCCACGCCGAGTTTTCTTCCGGATGACTTCGCAAAGCCACGAGTTTCATGCCGACAAGAACTACTAGATTCTCCAAAGGCACGACAAGAATACCAAGAGAGAGATGGAATGACTAACCATCAAATGAAGAACGGAATCAAAATTCCGGGAAGAAGGAAGGAGTAGCACCCGCTTCTTCTTCTTCTTCGGCAGCTTCTTGGTGGTGGTTGAAGCTCACGGCAAAAAGGGGTTCTCCTTCTAGGGCCAACGGCACTAGAGGAGGGAGAGGGAGAGAAGGAGAGAGAGAGAGGGCTTATTTCTAGATCTCTTACATTAATCTCCAAGTCTTGCCTTGGTTCCTTTATATAGTAGTCTCTCAATCGCCAAGTCTCCTTTTTATGGAATAAATTTTCATAAGAAATTTATCATATAAATTTTTCTATAAATTATTCCATTATGCCAAGTTTTTATCATAATTTAATTTATGATAAAAACAACCATGTCTCCCTTTTCTTATGGAAAGAAATTTCTTTATATAAATTTCTTTATCATGGTAAATCAATCTATTATTGATTTTATAAAATAAAATAAACCAATCCATGGTTCATTTTAATTTCCATGAAAAATAAATTTCTTTATATAAATTTCTTTATCCATAATTTTATAAAACAAACCACGCTTGGTTTATTTTATAATTTGAACCAAAAATTCGATTTTCCCCTTTTGTTGTGGCCGACAAACAAAGAGGGTGGAGACCCTCTTTGGTCGGCCAAATCCAACCTAAAACTATACGAATTAAACTCATTTAATTCGTCCAATAAGTCTTCAAAAGACTTAGCCATTTTATGCTTCCGATGCGTCTCTGAAAAATTCAGATTCGACTTATCTCTCTTGATCGAAAAATCCAATTTTCAACTCGTTTTAAATCCCTCGGATTACTCATAGTGCGTGTGACTAAATAGGCTTTTGATTTATGTTGGTCGTCTATAATTAACCAATTATAGAACGATCAGGAGTGACACCTAGTTGTACATCATGATACCTAATTAATCGAAAGATCAACGATTGACCTCAGAAATTATTCTGAAACCCTTCAACAGCTCTAGTGAATCGTGCCTCATTCCCTTCACCATCTTATACCCACTTGGTTCAGGACATGGTCTATATGTGTCAGTCCCCACTAGGCTGACTACGTCACACCTAGCCCAAGCAATGTCTTTCTCATCCAACGGATTCTAATTACTCTCATATATATGAGATATTCATACTCAGATCATGTGATGCTCTGGCCAGAGGCTTCGAGTAATAATCCGACGATAGGCCTTGGGTATACATCTCCTCGCAAGGAGTGGTGAATCCTTTGTAGGCTGTTCAAACATCTTCGGGCACTTCGGCTTATACCCAATCATCCTGGGTCCACACCTCCTTGGAGATGCTTGCTTAAGATGTCAAAGTATAAGTCTTTATGACCAAGATGACTTGAACACCGCAAGTCAAAGGAACATCGCACTTAAGATGTAGTAAGAACTTCATTGACATATCTATATGTAGATTACCATATGAAGTTTTATAGCCAGTCACTCCAATGATCTAGTTCCCTTAACTAGCATTCATGTTTATCTCCGGACATCCCAATGTCACCAGCCAGTGAGAATCAGCTGATTAGAGAATAACCCATGCTAGTCTCAACAGAATTGATAGTGTCCGTATTTATCAATTCATCGACTAGGGACAATTTCAATACTTCACAATTGCACATGTAGAGATAATCACTAGTTGTGAATTCATCACAAATTCTCTCATGCTGTGAATTGTATTGTGGACATTCAGTGAATGAGTTTAAGATCTCAATCAAATACACAAACATGTACACTCAAATAGTGAATATTCATTTATTAAAGTAAATGATTACAATCATAAGGCGATTTCCTTAGGACACTTCTCTTATATTACTAACACTTTCAACCTTCGGCCTCAGCCCCGTGCTGACTCCGCGACCCACCTCATTCGGTAAGCACTTCAACATTTTCTTTGAACATTTTCATCTCTAACTAAGATTGTGTTACTCTTGCAGCTATGATGATACTCACAACGACATTGGAGGAAGGCTTCGGGCTCGATGACGCCGAGATGGAGGCTCGGGTCGCTTCTCTACTGAAGGAGAAAGAGGACGCCCCGACCAGGGCCACTCTGACGGACCCAGCTTCGACCGTCCTGGAGCAAACCACTATAGCCCCCGGTCCAGCGACGGAACTGCCAGAGGCTGGTGAGCAGCTTCTTGCTTTAAGGCGTCAACGGGCTCCATCCCCGACCGAGGACTCGGCCAGACCCTCTTCCAGCAAACACCCCAAGAAGAAGAAGAAGAGGGCGACGGTTGGCTCGGAAGCCCTTCAGGAAGCACCTCCTCGGGAAGCCCCTATCTGCGATGTTTCGTCCGGCACCCCCAATCTCCCATTACCAGAGAGATCGGGATCTCCACCAACAGAAGGACAGATCAACCGACCCCCTATGCACCACCTGGTGCCAACCCTATCTGACTTCCGCTTGGGAGTGCCCCTGGACAATCTGCCCGCGTGATGCCAAGAACTACGATTGTACGGGCCGGTGGCGGATCACTATCTGCAAGGGTTCGAGGGGTCCTACTACCGCGGGTCAGGTAGTAAGACCGACTCTTTCTTCCTTGACGCCACTCAGGTATATTTCGGATCAACTCCTTTCTTTGCTTGTTATGTAGCCGTGGGATCTCATGACGTTCTCTTTTTTGCAGTTCTGGGGGTCGTGTCATAGCTTGTCTATGTCACTCCTGACCCACTCCACAGCCCGGGCGCGAGCCGAGCGGCGGGTGGAATTCCTGGAGACCCGACTCAAGCACACCAAACTTGTCTCCATTGAATCCACCCTGAGCGACCTGCGAGCCGAGGTCACCGCTCTTCAGGACCGCCTGGCCCATTCTGAAGAATAGCTGGAGGTTGCCCGCGGCAAAGTCAAGACGGTGGACTCGGCCTTGGCATAGTCGAACATCCGGATTTCCAATCTGGAGTACGCTGAGCGCAAGGATTGGGCCCTCCAAGCGAGGACTCAGTGCGAGCTGACTAAGGCTCAAGCTGAGCTCCTCAAGTCATCTAGGGCCTCCGACTCCCTCAAGTCCCAGCTCTGAGCCAAGGAAGAAAAGGCGGCGGCCCATGTTAAGAAGGTGGAGGAGCTGACGACCGAGCTAACTTCCCAGGGCCAAGAACTGAACGACCAGAAGGAAGAGTTCGGACGTCTGAGAGCCAAGAAGGCAGAGTGGGAGGTAGCTAAAGCGGAGCTCGAAGAGCTGTGCGTCTACAAGGAGGGTAAACCGGTCGGTGGGACGCCCGTAGAGTTGAGTATATCAACTCTATGAAGTTTAGCCGACAGGAGTCTGAGCGGGTCCGAGCCATGCTGAAGCATCAAATGCTCAACATGTTCGAGCAACTCAAGCAGGGTGGGCATATAGCTCCCGACCTGCCCCCTTCGGTAGTCAAGCTCTTGGGCATGACTCAAAACATGTCTGAGGAGGTCCATCGACCCTTCAAATGAGGGTTGGGTTTTTCTCTTATTTCTTAATCTTGTAGATGTTTGCCTCAGTTTTTGTACTGTTTTCACTTTTAATATAGATCTTCTTCCACTATGCTCATTATGATGTAATTGTCTTTACTTTTGAATGTTAACGGCTCGGACAATCGTAAGTGAGGTTGATTCAGGTGAGAGAACAATCAAGCAACTCGGCTTCATGAGTGACTAGGTTAAACGTTCAAGCGTGACTGTTTCTAAGTGTTGGCTACTCAAGGAAATCATCGAGTAACCCGACTAAGGGGACCTGGCCGGATATAAGGTTACTGACCCAGGAGACTCAAAGCTCTGCCATTAGGTCAGCTCAACCCTAGTTAACATGAATCGGCTCACGCCCAAGTCGGGAGCCCAGCCAAGGGGCGTGCGAGGGGCGTGCTCGTTTATAACTCGCACGAAGGCGAGAGCCTAGACACTCTGTCGGATTGTACCCAGGGAGCGTGGGCCGCTACGCATCCGATTGGGAGTCGAGCCGAGGGGTGCACGGGGGTATGCCACTTATAACTCGTATGAGGATGAGAGTCTGGACACATGGTCGGATTATACCCAGGGAGCGTGGGCTACCACGCGCCCGACTGGGAGCCGAGCCGAGGGGTGTGTACGATCGCGTGCGTTGCTAGGGGGGTGAATAGCACTTTTTCGAGTTCTCTACAAAATTGTTAGCGCAATACAAAAATATAATGAAATACAATAATAACAATGCTAATAAGAGGATTTACTTGGTGTCCACCTGGAAGGATAACTAATCCAAGGATCCACACGAGTACTCCACCTCCACTATGAAAAGTCTCCTTCAAGTTGGAGAAACCTTTACAAAAGAGTCTTCTTCCTCTTTACAAGATTCGATGATGAACGAGAAGAAGATCTGAGGACTAATCGTACGAACAACACTTCGTTACAGTAAAAAACCATACCGTTCACGTGCGGAAAATTCCCCTTTTTATAGAGAACAGGACAACTTCGCAAGCTGTCTAGACCCGCACCAGTCGACTACCCCTGTGGCAGTCGACTGGCCTAGCAATAAATGCCAGCCAACGGCTAGTTTTTGGGGGTCACCAGTCGACTGCCCCTGGGCAGTCGATTAGTAGAAGGCTGAAAACCTTATGTGAGTTTTGACAGTTGACTGCCCTCTAGCGAGTTGACTGCCCAACCTCTAAACTCACTTTCAATCACTCCAAACACTCTCCTTCACATATGCCTTCAGGTATGCTCCCTTGGTTTACCCCTTGAAGTCTTTTTCCTCTGGCTATCGTCCCTCAGATGCGCACACAAGCCTTCCTTGGCTTGCCTCCATGCCACCCTTCACGTGTGCCCTTGAAGTCCACTTCCCGGCTTGCCCTTGGAGCTCTCCTCCCTCGGATATGTTCTCCATGTGTGATTCTCCAAGTTCTGCAAACTCAATCACACATATCAAATACAACACAACACCCTAACCTTAAACTTATTGGCACACACATCAAAACCATGATCTTCCCGATCATTCTTGGGCTGATTGCCTCAACAATCTCCCCCTTTTTGATGTGTGACAATATGTTTAAGTTTAGGGATAAAATATCAGTCAACAAAGTAAATAACAGTAGCAATTGAAAAACATAAGACATATCAAAAAACCTAAGAGGCAACCTCCCCCTTAATCCATGTCTTCCCCCATTTTCAATTCTACTCATAATCCAAATTAAGTTTCAAACATAACTTAACACCAAGCAACAACAATTAAAAATATAAGACATAGTAAAACCTAAGAGGTAACCTCCCCCTTAACCCTATGCCTTCATCCATTTTCATCATAATCCAAGTTAAGTCAAAAATTTAAGCTAAAAAGCTAAAAATCTAACTTAAACCAACCCATTCTCCCCCTTTGACACCATCAAAACTATTGTCTTAAGCAACCCAATTCATGGCATCAAATGAGAGAAATATGGATTTCTGAAAAATAACTCAGCAGGCTGAAATCAGGCGTGCCAGTCGATTGCACCTGGGGGCAGTCGACTGATACTCTGTCAGTCTGATTTTTCAGCTTCTAAGCCGAATTTCAGAATCCACTAATAAATTCCAGAAAATTCCAAAAATCGTAAAAATTTGCAGGCATGTTTGAAATAATATACTCTATCAAGGAAAAATATCAGTTTGTGAAAAATTTCAAACATGCTTGACTTTTGACCAAAGTTCAAAATTATTAAAAACCACTAAATTTGTATCAATATTTCAACCTAGTTTTGCAATCGAATATCTTCTAAGCTTATGGAAAATATATAAGAGATGAAATGATTTTCAAATGTTTAAAATGTCCAACCATGACCTTTGGGCAAAGTGTCCATTAATTAAACACTTACTTTCCCTATGGTTGGTCTATTTTTTTAAATAATTTTGATACATTTAGTGATTCAATACTATGCCACAAGCACAAGTGAACCAAATGTATCATGTGCCCCTCTTGGTGACAGTTGTAGTATATTATGTCTTTTGCTTTGCCCTTGCCCTTTGATTCTTTCCTAGCATAAGACTTGTTAGAAAATCTTTTAAATACCCTACGCATTTTTCTTACCATGAAGGTCTCTTGGTCGCTATCCATAGAGGCACTAGACTGCTCAGACTCAGATGAAGAGGAGTAGATCACCTTCTTCTTCTCCTTCTTCTTTTTCTTCTCCTTTTCTGCAACGAAAGCTATACCTTTCTCTTTGAAAGCAACATTAGCTTGCTCATGTAATTCAAACTCACAAAATAGATCATCTAACTTGACTATTGAAAGATCCCTTGACACTTTGTATGCATCAACTATTGATGCCCACAAGGTTGTTCTCGGGAAGGACTGTAGAACATACCTTACGAAATCTCGATTTTCAACTTTCTCTCCAATCACATGGAGTTCGTTGATAATCTCCTTTACCCTTCCATGCAACTGGCTCACGGTCTCATTGGTCTTCATGGACAAGGATTGGAGTTGGGCAACTAGTAGATCATTCCTTGCCCTTCTGGACTCGTTGGACCCTTCATTGAGTTCAACGAGTTTCTCCCATAACTCCTTGGCGCTCTTGAATGGTCCCACTTTGTTGAGTTTCTCCTTTGAGAGCCCGCATTGAAGTGTGGTGGTGGCTTTCGCATTTGCTTGCGCCTTCTTCATAACTTCCTTCGACCATGTTCTCATAGGTAGTGACTCTCCTCTTTCGTCGACAGGTGCATCAAATCCATCTGCAGCACTTATCCAATTTTTAATATCATTCATCAAGTAGTATTGCATCCTACCTTTCTAGTATGTGAAGACGTTCCCTTCGAAGAATGGAGGTCGTGCTGTGCTGTAACCCTCTTGAAACGCCATTTACTTTACTCCGGTCAATGGTGAGTTCTCCCGAAGCGAACCAACTCTGATACCAATTGTACAATCGCGTGCGTTGCTAGTGGGGGGGGGGGGTGAACAACACTTTTTCGAGTTCTCTACAAAATTGTTAGCTCAATACAAAAATATAATGAAATACAATAATAACAATGCTAACAAGAGGATTTACTTGGTATCCACCCCGAAGGATGACTAATCTAAGAATCCACACGACTACTCCACCTCCACTATGAAAATTCTCCTTCAAGGTGGAGAAACCTTTACAAAAGAATTTTATTCCTCTTTACAAGATTCGATGAAGAACGAGAAGAAGATTTGAGGACTAATCGCACGAACAACACTTCGTTACAGTAAAAAACCGTACCGTTCACGTGCGGAAAAGTCCCCTTTTTATAAGAGAATAGGACAACCTCGCAAGCTATCCAGACCCGCACCAGTCGACTGCCCCAGGGGCAGTCGACTAGCCTAGCAATAAATGCCAGCCAATGACTAGTTTTTGGGGGTCACCAGTCGACTGCCCCTGGGCAGTCGACTGCTAGAAGGCTGAAAACCTTCTGTAAGTTTTGGCAGTAGACTGCCCTCTGGCGAGTCGACTGACCAGCCTCTAAACTCACTTACAATCACTCCAAACACTCTCCTTCACGTATGCCTTCAGGTATGCTCCCTTGGCTTTCCCCTTGAAGTTTTCATCCTTTGGCTATCGTCCCTCGGATGCGCACACAAGCCTTCCTTGGCTTGCCTCCATGCCACCCTTCACGTGTGCCCTTGAAGTCCACTTCCTGACTTGCCCTTGGAGCTCTCTTCCCTCGGCTCTCGTCCCTTGGATATGTTCTCCATGTGTGATTCTCCAAGTCCTGCAAACTCAATCACACATATCAAATACAACACAACACCCTAACCTTAAACTTATTGGCACACACATCAAAACCATGATCTTCCCAATCATTCTTGGGTCGATTGCCTCAACAGGGTGCGCAGGGGCATGCCCGCTTATAACTCGTATGAAGACGAGAGTCTGGATACTTGGTCGG